>DWTO01003134.1:0-12956 GCA_018244755.1 Jemadia pseudognetus | reverse complement strand
GTTACCTACACTCCCACGTTTCACCAGTCACGTTTACATCCTAATATGGAATAGGTGGTGAACCTATTGCCATACACCGGGCATATTTCCAGTCCATGAGCCACTACTAGAAAATCTAAACTAGAAAAAACTGAGTGCCCAACCCGGGAATTGAACCCAGTACTTCCCAATCGGCAGTCGCCCTTGCGACCAATACGACGAACGAGGCAGCCAATTTGTTTATACACGTTGTGCATACTTAAGGAGTAAAAGAAATAAGTATTTACAGTAGAGTATCCGATGGTTTTACAATAGCTACAAACATAACTACCCATGTAACTTCAAAACTTAAGGTAGGCACTTATTATAATATGTAGGTGTACTGCTAGTATTACCCGAACGAAAACAGTCTTGGTATTTTAAACAGTCTTGGTACTTGAAATACGAACGAGATACAAAATATTCGTCATGGATTATTAAACGCGATTATATCCGTAGGCGTGAAATGTAAATCACGAGAACTTGATTCTAGATTTATCTATTCAATATCTAATTCGATCGGACCTGTTTTCCTACTGCACGTTATCAAATTTTGTCTTGTTATTATAATTAATTGTAAGCAGGTTTTGATTACACAAAAATTATTATGACACGGCACGACAAAGATCATCTGTACGATAGAAATTACTG
Organism: Jemadia pseudognetus; assembly: GCA_018244755.1. Taxonomy (NCBI): domain Eukaryota; kingdom Metazoa; phylum Arthropoda; class Insecta; order Lepidoptera; family Hesperiidae; genus Jemadia; species Jemadia pseudognetus. The sequence continues at coordinate 12,287 of DWTO01003134.1, read as the reverse complement.
TCAATACTATTCAACACAGTATACAATTTTATTATACTATACTACACTTATCATAGTTTTATATTGATACATAACTATATTAATATAAAAACAAGAAATCCGATATATTTGTGCACGAATTCAGGAAAGTGTATAAGGTATTCTAACCAAAACTTAACCATCACACCATCACCATCATATATTAGTTGTTAGTTTAACTCAAATCCCATTAGTGATGCAGCGTTAAGAGCTTTTCCTTGAAAAAATTTCTTGGTAGATAGTAAGCCTTATCAATCTTAAAACACAAAATCTTTCAATACGACTAAATAGGTACTTTGTAGCTAATAACTATATTTTAACGTTTCATGTTAATTTGTTTTGCAAGCACGTTTTCTGAAACGATACGCCAGTCACGCATAGAAGCGCTGGTTTCAAGTCAATCAGTAAACATTTGACCGCTAAAAATAAATTTTCATTCAAATTTTTAAGTCTCGTCGAACTCAGCACACGTTCTTTGATATTATTACCGTTCGATAAACATACCTTAACACATAAAATATGAAAATAAAATATAAATAGATCCTAAAACTTATAAAATATTTTAATGTAATACACAACTTTCTCGTTTTCACGTTTAACCTGTGCCAATAAAAAAATATCCAAAATAGCTTAATCGATCTTTTCGATTGACATTTAAAAATTAAAATATGTATAAGTACGCAAAACAGACGAAAAGAATACTAGCTGCAAATTTATTATCATTCGGCGGGCTTCGGAAGACTTGGAACGTTAATTTGTTAAATATTATATTTTTTGAGTTATTAGGGCTTCACATATAGATTTTTCTCCACATAAAACCATATATGCTTATTTATTTAAAATACCTTCTGTTAGATCTAATTTACAAATTACCATCTTTAATCTTATCATGAAATTCAAATACCATGAAATTTACAACTTCTTGCAACTCCTTTTTCAAAAGTTATCGTTCGTTCATTTCATGTCGTTCGATCCCCAACCCGTACGCCCAGCGTAGGGATTATGGGCATAATTCCACAGGGGACGCCTATGTCCAGCAGTGGACGGCAAAGGGCTGATAATGGTAATGATTGTTAGTTTGTTATTATTTTATTTATTATTTTTCGGGTGGATATATTTTTAATGATTTTATAAGACCCCACTAAGAACCCGGTCAATAAACAAATTCCAAATCCAATTCATATCTAAAACAATATTTGATTTTGACAGCAAAAAAATAGCCATTTTGTCAAATTTATTCTCATGTACGGCTTAATAAAAATACGTAAGAGGTAAAATTTAATAAAAACATGTATTCTTAGGTTCATTGCTAATTTTATAAAAAATAATAGGGAAAGTAACACAGCTGTATCATCTAAATATATCATGTAGCTATAACTTATTAAAATGTAAACGCCAAAATTCGAACGTAATATAGGTATTATTATTAGAAAGAGTAGTCTCATTACCTTTAAACGTACGATTACTAATATACTCGCCAAATGGATTATTTAATTCTCGTGCTACATTTTACGTTAAGTCAAAACCAAAAATATAGCAATTGACATTTTGTATACATAAGATAGGATAAAATACATATGATCAATATACAAAAATAGAGAACGTGTTATGAAAATTAAGACTTATTCGTTCCGCAGTCATAAAAAAGTATAAGATGGAACCAAATTAATGTTCAGTTACACTGGTATGTAGATATATTTATATACAGCTAACATTTCAATTTATATAAACCTATTAATTTATTATTTTAGTAAACACGTCTCACATGATAAAAGAATATCGCAACTTATCATTATGACTTCCAACTTGTTCCACATTGCCAGTAACCGTTTTCCCATTACAAGCCACAGTGAATCAATGAAAACAGCAATAGTCCATAAATTAACTGACCTGTTACGCTGTTTCCTTCGCACCATGAAATCCTGGATACAATTCACAACACAACACAGACCATAAATCTCAAATCACATCATTCATTCACGATAAACTTTAATCACGCACTAAATCCGACAGAAAAATATCTCATTCACATATGTACAATCTCAACGCTTTTACTAAACACTGAAAACGAATTCAAACGTATTGGGACCGTTAAAGTCGAAAAGGGTCAGATCTGTTCAACATCACTGTTTTACGAGCGAATAACGAGAGCGTGCGACAGAAACATACACCCTAACAACACGGGCGCCGAAGCTCGACTGACGCGAGTCGTGAGTCGCGACCGTGGCGTGGCTGAAACGCGTAATGTAAGCTCAATAACTAGATAAGAGCAAAAAAGTAAAACTCAGTGCATCGCTTCCAATTTTAAAATCTAAATTCGATTGACAATCGTTTTTTTTTTAAATTCGAACAAACATTTTATCACCTTAGTAATAGATACGCAAAGTAAACATTTTTTTCTGTACAACGTATAGAAAAGAAATTTAATTTACTTCGTGATTCATTTCTAAGGCCGAATCCGACGACAAAATTGTGCTATTGTTGTGAAAAAGACTGTATTAAAATTGTACACTCAATATACGTGTCAACGTGCAAAAAAAACTAGCAATAACTGTATAAGATTCGTACGAGTACAACAAGATCGTCTAAAATTTGAGGAATAAATCCGTAAAACGGGGATTGGAACTCGCATATTTTATACTCGCGGCAAAATTATAGGAATGTCTGACTCAACACTAGTTTGCTACTTCTATAACCTAACAGTTTTAATTTTTAATATCTTGTTCACTTTTTATATCAAAATTGTTGGAGCTTACAGTTAGTCAGTCGCTATGATCAAGTACAAACATTTCCCGTGTAACTTCGTACGTTGTTTCGATTTGGACAATTCATTTACATTAAAACCGATTAAATTCGACTGCCTCGCTGTTCGAGAGGTAGCGAGCGCGACCGCTGTTCGAGAGGTCATAGTTTCATATCCCGGGTCAGATGCTATTGGATTCTTGTGAGTTTTTTGGTTTAAATTTCTATTAGCGACTAATAGGACATAAACGTGACCAGTGGAACGGTGGAAGTGTCCTACAACCCTCTGCTTACCTCTTCGAGGAGTACAGGTGTGATGTTACCTTTTTCGTATTCTTGGTATTTCCGTAACTGTACTATTGGGTCGGAAACGCTTGTAACACTGACGCGTTCGTTCGTTCATTGCAAACGATCTGCGAAGTTAAGTAACGCGGGCGCGGTCTGACAGGCGACCGCTTGCGGCAAATATTGTGGCAAATATATGACGTGTTAAACAAAACATTGCATCCGTAGTTACGTAGATTCGACATTTGTATAGTATTTATAAATTTGCCTCTATATATTGTAGGAAATAAATACTACGAGTAATATATAAATCTCAATTATTATGTTATCTGATTGAAATCGAATTTCCTTTGCGACATAATATAGATTTAAATATAACATTTATATTTACATACATACATTTATATTATAAAACTTCACGCCTGTAATCTCCGAAGAGGTAGGCAGAGCAATGCAGAACACTCCCACGTATCACCGGTTACGTTTACGTCCCACTATGGAATAGTTGGTGAGCCTATTGCCATGCATTGGGCACATATCCAGACTTCAAACCACTACTAGAAAATCTAAATTAAAAAAAATTGTAGTGTTCGACCCGGGAATCGAACCCGGGACCTCCCGATCGGCAGTCGCACTTGCAATCAACACGACCAACGAGGCAGTCATTATTTTCTAAATGTATGGCAATACAAAATTGTTACTTTAATTTTTTTTAATAAACACTAATAATTGTAAAAATTATAATAATTGTATTTTTGCTTAGCGTAATATAATCAATACAATAACTATGTCATCGCATTCCTTTTTTATTTACCTACAACATAAATAATAGGGGTGCGTGTGTGTTTCACACGCGAGTGAAACTCGTAAGTATTCCAATATTGCTGTTTTTCATCTTTATTTCATTCATTGCTTCCCTAAAAGAGTATAACTTTGCCTTATTAACAAGTGTTATGTTTGACATATAACATAATCAGCGATCACAAGGTTTTTAATGTTAAATGTCCGTAGCAAGCCACAGACGATAAATTTTTGTTTTCGGTAATGTTCACCAAATCTAACGATGTTTTTAATTAAAAAGAAATTATAACGTTTAGTGTATAAATGGCATAAAACAATATATGTAATTAGTTGTATTAGGTTTACTAAATTAGATACTACCTTCTATAACACTAATTAAATTTATTTTCCTCCTGTAGTGATTTAAGATGAATAAATTTAACGAAAAATAGACACGCCTAAGTTAAGAAAAATACTTTCAGTGAAAGAATTTCTGTATTTCGAATCATAGTTTTAAAATATCGACAACACTAACAACTAACATTTTACATCGACAGGCAACCCTATTTTCGCGTTCGGTTTTTCTAATGCCTCGGATTCCGGGTATTTCGTTTGTAACACGCTTTATTATTATAAACGTCTGTTGTGTAGGCACATACATACGTCTGTTTGTGAAACGTTTTATTACGAGTTCAAATGTTTAAACCATTTGTAATGTATGTGCGTATGTGAATAAGGCGGAGTTAATAAAGCGACAGAGTTTTAACATTTTTATCTCGTTGCACGTTTGTTTGTGGATCCATAAAAAAAGTTTCAAGTACAATTCTAAACGAAATGTAATTAGGTACATTGAATTCCAAAAATATTTTAATCTTTTCGTAATTTAAATGAGCTGCTATTTTTTTTTGAGAAATATAGGTCGGTAGCTTGATAAATGTTGGTTGGGTGGGTACCAGCGGTCATAAGCTCATTATAAGTTTTTAAAAGTGTACCGGTCAAAATACCAAACAGATCTTAAAGATTTTATCATTATCAAGATGAACGCTTTTATCATTCCACATTGGACATTGGATCCCCTCTTCGACTGAGAAAGGTTAAATCCGTAATCTGTCAAACGAAAGTTTTATCACAAAACAGTAACGAAACTGCTGTTAGCCAAGGAGCCGACCGACCCACTGGTCGGTCTGATCTTAGTTTCACTGAAACATGAGGAGTCTTTACTTGGATATTACTATTGATGTAACTGAAGGACTGAAGCAAAACTATAGCCTCAACACTTTCGATTCTGAGGGTAGATATTATTATATCTCCCGCAGCGGGATGTCCATAAGGTTGATTTAAAAAATTAAATGTCAATAAAAAATTTCAGCCCGTTTTCAATGGTAGATACGCGTAACGTTGCTCCTGACGAGAAGTAATACTATACTTGGCTGCTTACCCGTTTGGGGAGATACAGGCGTGTAATAATGTGTATTTTATATCTGAGAAATTGTCGCACAGGTCAGGCTCACGCTCTCGAGGTAACTGGATGCAGTAATTCTGATATCAATAGAATACATAATATTGTTATTATTTTATCTATGCAACATTTCAAATAACCAAGGTGTTACCACATTTTATTAATCAAAAAATGCGGTAACACCTTATCCTGGGAATGTAGGATTAGTGGATTGTATTTCAAATTTTGAATTTAGAATTGTAACTGTTCTAGCTTCCGATTGTTAAAAAAAAATATTTTTAGTACCCATTTGAAACAACGAAACTAAGACCGACATTTACGTAACATCACGCATGTAATCTTCAAAAAGGTAGGAAGAGGAATGTAGTACACTGTCACGTTTGAGTCAGAATCGATATATAATTAGGAAATTCCTTTTTTAATCTAACAAACTTTCTAGATGTGACGATCCCGTACTAATCCTTGAAAAATTATGGTCAATGCAACAATTAGGAAAAAACGCCAACCACACACAACTGGATAAAACCGCTTATGAAGCTCGCGTTGGTACAAAATCAAATAACCACAGCCAGCTTTTTATGTTTATTTATTTATGAATGGCTGAGTTAGTACATGAAATCGAGAAGTTCTTGTTGGAATCAATTTACTATACGAGTATCCGAGTTTATTAATGTCGGATAGTTTTGACAGCATTTAGACTGTTGTCAATGACTGTTTTTTTACTTTCCTACTAGTTATCCTCAAATCATTGACCATTGTCGCTTTTTATAATGCCATCCCTACATAGACCACGGTCTTGGTTATAATAGACGGATATTGGCTGCAGTGGATTATATACATAAACTTCAATTTGTACCGTTTTAGAGTTTTCGGAAAAAACAGACACTGGCGTCTTATGGCGACTAGGTGATGGAAGGCGCGGAGCGACTCTAGATTTGATGCGGTATGAAGCGTTCCTGTGCTCTTGTTCCAGTTTAATATATCTGGAAAGCACTTTAAATCCTCTCCAATTGTGGTCTATAATTAAGAATATCTATCTCGACGCTTATCTCAGGACATGTCTCAAGATATATATTTATGTATAAACAACACGCAAAAGCAGAACGATAAAAGGTTTATCGACAATAATAGTCATATACGAGAACTACACAGCGGAGTGACCGGTATTTTAACTTATTCACTTTTTGTTTTTATAGTAATATCTTGGGACATATTCACACACGGCCATTTGTCTCAAACTAAGCGACAAGAAAGCTTACGATCCGGTAACAAAACGGTTGATAAACTACGTATGTATATATATATACATACTTACATAACCCAGCTAATATGAAAGGTTCGTTTTTTCTTATATTGACGGAATATAAAACTACATGTGTATAGCATATTTAAAAACACCACGCAATCGTTTACCACGCAAAAAATATTTGTACAGCGTAGTACATAAATACGTATCTCATGAAGTTTCTTCCCATCATTTCGCCAAATGTAAATATACCACTGACCGAAAAGCTAAACATTTTTTCTCTCTTTCCACCAGATGTGGCCGCGGTTTTACACGTTGTATGTACAAACATAATTTTACACTGCCACAGAGCGCGCTAGACGCAGAAGTCCCACCCGGTAGTTGAATCTGTACGTGTTGTTTTTTTCTATGGTTATTTAAAAATATGTATGTCTGTCATATGCTCTCACTTGTCTATGAACGCATAGGTTGATTAAAATACCTTCGAATTTCTACTTTACTAGCATATTTTAAATAAAACCTTAAGCAAATGATGGCAACATATTAATATTATATTTGACCTTACTGTGATCATTGTTAAGGTTTTAATTTATTTATTGTGAAGTATTTTTGTCATAAATAACCTAAATTTATACATTATGTAGAATACAATAATTAATAAGCGAAATATTATGTTTACGCGACAAAACCTCCAAGGATAGACGTAATATTTACAAAAGCATAGAACGCATATTTCTTCATGTTCCTATATTCAGAGTTTGAAAGGAAGCTAAATCGTCAATTATTATTATCAAAATTAACAACATAGAACCAATCAACAATACATATTTAACCTTGATTTATTTTTAACATTTTAAAATAGCAATACTAAAATCCTTATTTAAAAGTTCGAGAAATTTCTACAAGACATTACGTCTATGGTCACGAACGTAAACATTTCGCTACTTACCAGTAATAACATGCATAAGATACTATCTAATAACAATATTTCGATCGAGATTGCACATACCGAAATATTCTATTAAATTTACATATATGTACGTATCATACACTCATTACATACCGCGACTTCATTCGTTTTAGTATAGTTAAGTAACAGAATATTCTAGAAAGTGTTCCGAATTTGGTTCTCGTAGGTTCTATATTTCATCGAAAATCCAACGTGTAGCTGAAACACATCGATCTTGATTATCGTAAGAAATCTATCTGGTTTTGTAACAGTATTTTTTTTTCTGATTTCTCATCATTTTCGACTATTACTGCAAATTACGGCAAATATTACTATATACGAGTAGTTATACTTGGCAATGAAAGTGTATTGTATGATTCTTCTTTAAAAGAACTCTGTGATATAAGTAATATTTTATTTAAAACTAAATTGCAAGCTCAAACTACATAATTTGTATCATGTATGACTGCGTGATATTTTCAGTTTGTATTTATTTCAGTTCTTAGTTTTTAGTTCAGTTTTTAGTCAGTTAGTTTTATTTTTGTGTCAGTATAAAGGCATTTGGATCTCGTTGTTTACTGCCTAACCTGTGAGTGCTTTGCGTAAATATAAAATGATAATAAAAATTTCACATGTACCTTCCACAACAAAATATGTGGCACAAATTTGACGTATACATTATTAAATCATTATTCTCTCTGCATATTCATCTGTATACAATGCAATTATGATATACAATGACACAAAGCGGCTTTTATAAAGAGTACTTACACGGGCTAACATAAAGCAGATCTTTGCCGAAGTCACATTTTTTTTAATTAATGACAGTAATGACCGTGACCCAAATCCGTAACCAGTACGACGGCAAGTCACTCGGCTTTACAAAAAAAACCCGCTTTCCCGCCCATAAATTTGCAGTAATGGAATATTCCATGTAAATTCATAGCTCGCGACTGCCATGAATAAATTCGCATAAATTTCACAACGCTATAAAATAATCCATAGTATTTATGGCTTGACATGAGCTGTGCAGCGCTTGCCAACCCTCAAATTGGCTAACGGCACCAGATTTTGCGCGCCGAAACTGGGGACATGTTCGAAATGGGTATAGGACATTTTGATACACTGTCACGTCTTGCATGTAAACTTCGCATCCTTTTTTTTATTTACCAATAAACTCGTGTTCTACTGCTATCCCACCTGGTGGAAAGCGAGATGCAGCCTACGATGTAGCACGATTGCCTAGGAAGTGCCTATTCACTCTTGTCTTCGATAGTTCCAATTTGTACGAATCATGACGAATAAACGCTGGTAGCGAGTTCCACTCTTCCTCAGTCTGTAGCAGAAACTAATTAAAGTATCGTTTCGCCGTTTATTTCAAGAAATTATAATCTAGACCAGAATTTGACGCGCCTGTATTTTGAATCTCAGGATCATTAGTTGTTTTATGTATTTACAATTAAGTTTATGAGCATTAAAAACTATTACATCAATCGTTACTATGTAGTTAGACCGCAACACGACCTTAGCTAACCTCAAGTGTAATCTTTACATTTTATATCCAATTTGTTCCCGTATTATATTTACATTTTAACTGCACAACCCAAATATTTCTATCTATCTACATACTAATATCTAATATCTATAATATATATAATACTAATATCTAATCTGCATACAAGGACCAGATAATTCAAAGTATTTCGTAAACTTGTAATAATTGAAATAACAAAGTACTAATAAAAGACTAACAATATATTGTTATTGAATATAACATTAGCCTATAACCCCCGAAAAGGAAGGCAGTGGAGCGTCGTACAATCCCACGTTTTACGAGTTACGTTTACGTGCCATCATGGATTGGAATATTGCTATACATCGAGCACTAATCCAGATTGCTATCAACTACAAGAAATTTCAAGAAGAAAAGTCAAAAAAATTTATAATACCCGACCCGGTAACCGAAACCAGGACTTTACGATCAGCAGCCGCGCTAGCAACCGCACGACCAACGAGGGCAGTGTTTTAATTTTGTTTTAAATAATCCAAGTGGCTAGCTTTGGCTTGGGTCGTACTTTCCACAGTCTGATTGCGTTAATCACAAGCGAAGCATAAACTACTCGTATATTTGAAACTAGCTGTGCCTGCGACTTCGATCACGCCTAGTTGCTCCTTATTATACCAGCTATCTGCCGGTGAAAATCGGTCCAGCCGTTCCAGAGATTAGCCGGAACAGACAGACAAACAAAAATTGTAAAAAAAATATTTTGGTATATGGTATGTACCGTGTAAAAGTGTATTGGAAATAAATTTTGATTCAATAAAATTTGACTGCCTCGTTGGTCGTGCTGGTTGCAGAACGACTGTCGAACAGGAACGTGGGCTCGATTCCCGGTTCGGGCACTATAGAATTTTTCTAATTTAGATTTTCTAGTAGTGGCTCGGAGTTCGGATTTGTGCCCGGTGCATGGCAATAGACACCACCTATTTTATAGTGGGACGTAAACGTAACTGGTGAACCGTAAACGTGTACTACTTTCTTCTGCCTACCTCTTCGGGGATAACAAGCGTGATGTTACGTTTTATATTGTAAATAAAAAGCGGTTATTTTAATACCACAAACAGACACTCCAATTTTATTTATCAGTGTAGATAAATTCAAACGTAGTTCACGGTGAACTTGTCCCCACAAGCTTAAAACATTTAAATGTAACATTTTAAATTGAAACTCAGCGCAAACACTTTAAGTCAACTTTATACAGCCAATTCACAGCGGAAGATACCACTTAGCGTTACTGCTAGGTTTTTTATTTTGCGTACTATAAAAAATATCAAGTTTCCTATTAAGGTTTAGTTCCACTATGATGTGTATCAAAAACATCAAGTAATAACTTTCTCGGAATGTCTCAAGTTCGTAGGGTGGAGCGCATACTAAAATAACTTTGTGCTCGCCATAATTATTACTAAGTACCTGTACATTTTAACTTAAGATCCTAAATACCAGAATATTGAATTGTTTGTATGCATCATGAAATCATTTTGTGTGTGTATATTCATGTTTGTCTATTACAATTGTTACAATTACTTACAACTAAGTACACATTACATTTTATTTCCTGAGATCATTCTCTTTCGATTTTTTTGGCGCTTTTGAAAGATATCTCTATAGGGAAAAGAAGCACCATTGTACACAATTTCTTATAGGTATACTTATGTCTGTTATATTTTTTTCACTGTGCACAAAAATGTTAAATAAAACACCAAAAAAACATGTTAATAGTTCCAATATATGGAAATAAAACATTACACTTAGATCACTCTGTGGTGCAAAATGGTTGGACTGGGGTGCAAAATGCACTGGTTGGATACGAAGAGTTGAAGATCGAGCTCAGTCGCGTGCTAATGAAGAGGTCTGCTTCCAACAGCTGATGATGTTAATGACCCAGATCACACTACTGACCCTAGACAAGCAATCAGTATCTCGACGACCAATCTTTAATTTCATCAAACAAATACGAGATGTATCTGATTGGGCATCTAACTCTGTATTTTCGTACACTATATCTACCAGAATTTATTACGATACTGGCAGACCAGGACCGCATAATAGAACATCGCAAAATAATTTACATCGCTAAATAAATTACACTAAACCAATTTCAGTATGCGTTTATCTTACTCCTAAGGTTGTATTTCAATTTGTACATCATTGGGACTAATCAAAAGATCATTAGATCTGCATTTCATTGATATTATTATGAGAAAATGAAATATACTCGTCTATGTCGTTAATACGATTGTAATTTGTGTAATCGTATATCGGAGTATATTATGGGAACAGGAGTAGACATTAGATAACAATCATTTGATTTATTTTTTGCTTTGTGTAATAAAGGCTTTGGTTATTTGTGTTATGGAGTCCGGATACGTGCCCGGTATATGGCAATAGACACCACTTATTCCATAGTGGGACGTAAATGTAACTGGTGAACCGTGCGAGTGTACTACACTCCTCTGCCTTCCTCTTCGGGGATTACACATGTGATTATACTTTTTTTTATTAGCCTTCTGTTATCATAGCATAATCTCTCTTGATGCCTACTTTGTGGTCCGACGGGAATATGGAGACTCTCAAGATATTATTACGTTACTTACGTTTACGTTACGTTACGATACGTAGACGCTTTGTAGAACAGAGACGCTAATGGGAACCAACCGCTAGTAGTGGTCAGCTGATCGCGTCTGGTATTACATGGCAGAGACGTTAGCGACTAAGCCGGTACACCAGCTGACCGCGTTCCGACGAGCACGTCGTACGAATTGGCGCTTCGATATCATATTCGATAGGCATATATTTTGCTAAACAGCATTATCATATTCGGGAAGATTTAATTCGTGTATATAGGTATGTACATATGAGTGTGTGTATGTATGAGATATTGAAATTATCTTATACATTTTTTTTGGTTGTAATTTGTTGCGACTTATTGTGTTTTTATGCAATTCATGACTAAGAATCTTCTTTTTTTTTCTAGATATCGATAAAAACGGTCATTATTTTTTTTGTTGATAGGAAGATATTATTTGTAAGCCTTTGCTCATAATTTTGATGTTTTGAACCTCAATGTCATCCTCATTATTTATCGTTTCACTTATTAATTACAGAAAACGAACTGTCATACACCGGGCACATGTGCAGACTTCGAGTCACAATCAGAAAATCTAAATTAGAAAAATCCAGTAGAACCCAAACCGGGAATTGAACCCAGGACCTCTCGATCGGCGGTCGTGCTTGCAACCAACCCGAC
>DWTO01003133.1:0-12960 GCA_018244755.1 Jemadia pseudognetus | reverse complement strand
ACGAATAGTAGAGACTTCTTGTAGCTTTTTACCCTCAATGAAATATTCTGGTTGCAAGTAAGTGCGCTTTCTGGTGTACTTTATATGTAGACATTTGAGATGTTGAGAAACATTTTATTTCTAGTACACTAGTCATAAATATTGTCAATGTCATCCTGAAGTAGTTGTATATCAGAACCGCTTTTCACTGCCTTTACCATTTTAACGTCGGCTGCAAATAGATACACTCTACTGGATTTTACAACATGTCATTGACATATATATTAAAAAACAAAGGTCCAAGTATGGAGCCTTGAGGTATGCCCGAACAAGCTACAAAAGGCTTAGATACTTTCCCATTGACTACCACCCTTGAGAATCGGTTAATGAAGTAAGTTGTACACCACTCCAGAAGGTTATTGGTTATTCCGAAAGTATATAATTTTTTTATCAAAATTTTATGATTGACCTTATCAAAGGCTTTGAAAAAGTCTGTGTAGATAGCGTCTACTTGGATATTTTTGTCTGCAGTCTCCTTCAACTCCGATGTAAATATGTAGTATAAGATTAGTGTTCCTCGATCTCTTAGCTATGAACCCGTGTTGTTCAGTGGTGATATATTTATGCACATGTGAGTAGATGACAATATGTATCAATGACAATACTTTTGATATGGCTGATATGATGGAAATTGGCCGATAGTTAGATATTAGATTCCTTCTTCCATTTTTATATATGGGTACAACTCCAGCTTCTTTTCACACATTAGGAAATATCCCCCTTAAAACAGATTGGTTGAACAGATATGTAAGAGGGAATCTTAATACCTTAGCACACTTAAGTAATTGGAGTGGGTGTATGTTATCCGGACCTCTGCTTTTGTTAGTGTTCATATTTTTAAGTTTTTTTCTATTTCATCGGGTGAAAATTCGAATTGGCCTATTGTGTCGAAAGCTACAGGATCGGCTGGTGAGTTATGAGTATAATTATTATTATCATTATCGTATTTTTCATATACAGAGGAAAAATGCGTTGCAAACATGTTTGGGATAGCGTTTGGCCCTGTTCCAATATTGTCATTTAGAATCATTGTGTCAGGATATAATGAACTATTCTTTCCAAAATTTTTGATGTGTCCAGAATCTTTTAGGGTTCTTCAAAATTTCCGTTTTAAGTTCATAGATATACGTATTGTAACATTACTTTATTAACTTATGGCAATTATCTCTTAAATATTCGTATTCAATTTTATCTAGAGGATTATTATATGTTTTAAATATATCGTGATACTTATTCATTTGCTTTAATAGATATATTAAAAGACGAGAAAGCCACACAGGGTGTTTATGCTTTTTTGATTTAGTCATGGAAACATGATTTGTAATAACATAATGTAATATTTCGTAAAATTTGCCCACCATTTCATTTACACTACCACATGAATTTAATTCATCTACCCATAATATGGAATCGAAATATTCATTTATTGATTTATAGTCAGCTTTATAAAAATTGTGACAACGCGCAGCAGATATACTTCTCTTTTGCTTTTTAACTGTTAGTACGATTTCGAGTGGTGGGTGTGTGGTGACACAGCACTTATTGTCGCGCGACATGCTTGCGGCGCGACCCACCTCAGTCTCTCCCGTAGCTCGGTCGCATATCCCTGTGCCCACATTAGGTGCGCACTAAATGGTGTAATAAAGGACAATACACAGTGCATAAACTTTTATTTATAGCCCCTTCACATACACACAAGTGACATTGGATTGGTAATATCCAAACATTGTATGTATGTGATTGATATTTTCTGTTCAAAGTTCCACTGATCTGTTTTTTATCATTCCACATTCATCCAACTCGAGTAGAGTCGTTATATTGGAACAAGAACTCTATTTGAATTTCAAATTGTCCACTTATCACCGTGATGTATTATGGCTGTAAGAATTATAATAAGACGTGCTCGCCGGCTTGGAGAAAAATGAGCTGATTGATTTACGGCTACCCTCATTTCGTTTGATGAAAATCGGCATTTCAGATGTACTTATTTCAGCATTTCGGCATTTTAGATTTATTGGAGAGATTTCATTTAGTTCTACTTACGTTTTGTTTAGTTTTATTAAAAGTGTACGTTGGCTTAATTTTTTTTGTATAAATATCCTCTATTATCGAACATTGACAGCAAAGTGACTGAATACTTCTCGTTAGAAAAGAATATTGCATCGAATACGTGGTAAAATGGTTGATAGTGATGATAATGATCATAATGATAATGATAATGGAGGCAATGACGATGATAGTATTCCATGTTAAAAGTTATGTGTTAAGTAAATTTTATTAATGTATACTAAAACGATTAAATCCTTGGCATTTATCCCACGGCTGGTGTAGGGTATATTGCAGTTGCTCTCTGCAGTTGAAAAAAACTGATGGATGTTGGATGGTCGGATGTTAATAAATCTATGCGTCGAAAATGGTCCGACCTAAGATCTTGACGGGTAGAAATTAAGGCTTAAACCGCTTAGCAGATGTAAAGATTAGCTTCCCTTCATTAATCAATACTTGGAACGGTTTCCAAAGCAGATTAACATGCCTTCTGGTAGTGAGCTGAAGGGCAACTGCCTATCTGGCGATGGAATCCTATTGTCAGTAGCAAAAGTGCTAAGTATCACGAAATATTTTGTGATCAGAAGTAATTTGTTAATGTCTGAATAATTTAATTATCTAGAATTACTGAAAGTGTAGCTATCCAACGAACATCACAATATTACTGACGAAATGCATACCGAAATAATCCTTAACGAGATAATTATAAAGTGGTTTTTGCTTTGAAACGTTGAACGCGAATTGAAACTGGCATTAAAGTTTGGCAATTATTAAGTCACCAGCGGTTCTCAAAGTTTGATTAGCTGGGTTTGAGTTGAATTTATAGTTTATCTAGATTAGTTACGCTTGGATATTTATGTCAGTGTTGATTGTTTTATACTATAAATACAGTAACCGGGTTCACTTCAGGTCATTCGAGTTTCCCGTGGGAATATGATACATTCCTTTCGGATAATATTACATATATACGTACTTTCCATAAAAAACATATGACGCCACGCCAATTTCTCAAAGAGGTAATCACCGAAGAAGCAGGCAGAAGATTTCGCCAGTTACGTTTACATCCCACTATGGAATAGACTATAAGTCCAATGCCATGGTATATACAATAAGTTCCTTGTAATATGTAGTATCGTAATTTACATCAAACATATTTCTATCGGATGTAATTAATAACGAATACACATCATCCCGATTCCTCCCGTTTATATCTGTGAGATAGAATTGAAAAGTCCCTTCACCTCAAAACATTAATAATCGGAATTGAAGTAGGATCCTTTCAGTTCAATAATGGCGGCCATTACAGCGAGGAATCGATGTTATAAAACTCTCGTGACAATGGATATCTATATTGAACCAAAGACAGGATATCGATATGTGTTGGTAAAGATAGGATACGTTATCTGGAATTCTATTACGAAAATTAATTGAATAGAAATGTATTAAAATTGTAAGTAAAATTGTAATTGTAAGTAAAACAGAGCGGTGGACAACCAGACCGAACCTGAAATTGAATATTTTATAATAAGACTAAACGTTCATATGGGCGTAGACACTGAACCCTCTGACTGAAATAATTGTATCGAATAAATTACAATACTGGAAAATAAAATATCTTTTATTATTCCTAAACATATCAAAAAATAGTAATTTAATTAAGAGTTAGAGTCCTCCATTTTTTTTAATAACAAACATAGCGCGCAAAACGCCCACACTCACGTACGAACACAAACATGATACAATGTTAGCAAACTGAAAATCGGATTACTTAAGCTTATGAAGAGTTCTTCCGACAATCAATATTACGCATAATACAAATCGCGCCAACACTTCCTGAGCAACTTTCGCGCCCAATCCCGAAAGTTGACGGAGTTGGCGCGTAATAATCGACTTTGGAACGAATGGGAATTATCCACGCCATTAGTTGGCGAGATTCCCTTTAATAATTGTGATTGATCTGATTTTTTCCAACGCGGACCATTGTGATCCATTCCATTTTAATGTTAACAGCCTTCCAATAAATACATATCTGTATAATACTAAGAATTATTTAACATATATCGATTTTTTTAATACATGTAAGATATAAATGTAGTAGGTACTTAGATGTATGCAGATACTTCCTGTCGTAGCATAAAATATTGTTCCAGAAGGTTGAGGTGGGGCAGAGGGGAGGGGGGAGTGGGTGTGTGGGATCGTTTCCTTTTAAACGTAAGTGTTAATATCAGTAATCGGATATAGTATAAATAATCCTGCGAATTTGTAATATCTTAGTTTCTATCGGATTAACATAGCTTAGTGAAAGTTGTTTCATCGACCGATAGTGTGTGCCGTATGTGTGTTACATATTGGAAGGGGGAGTGGGGAGGGGTTACGGGCCATCATTTGTAGCGGAACTTTCCCGCGTAATCCGCGAAGTTTGCAGAGTTCGCGCGTTATAATCGACTTTGAATTGATTGTGAGAGTGTTTTCTTGATTACGTCGGTTTTAGACGTGACATTTAAGGGGAATCTATATTAGTTTCCTATCTAATAATGTTAAGGTATTTATTGTATGTATTAGTTTGTATTGTATTTTTTATTGACAATGATGCATTGATATAAAATTGTTTTTAAAAGTTTATTCATTTGTACACTGGTGGTCTCTCCTTACCCGTTATGTGAACTGGTGTGAAGATATATTTTATTTAAGATATAAGTGTATGTGTATGTACTTTTACGTGTTAATTTTAAATTTATTTTGTTTTAATTAAATATCAATTAATTAGACTGTTGTTAAACACTAGAGCAGTAATTTATAGAGGTACGATAGAAAGCAAATAAAATTCAAAGTTAAAAATTTTATGAATAAAGATTTTTCAGTGTGCCACATATAAATCTATCTATTTTCCGCACGCTTCAGGGACCACAATAGTTATTTGTACCAAATGATATTATTACATAAAATGGGGGAAAAAAATAGTAAAAATAAAGCTATACTCCGATTCAATTTTCCACAGCCCGCAGGAAATTTCCTCAGGGAAATAAGGTAACATTGAACTATCAAATTGACTGCTAAAAGAAAAAATACACACACCTACAAATACACACACACACGCTTTGGAATTATTACATGTCTTTACATTATGCAACAGTTACACTCTATGGGTATTACATTATGGTCAGTAAAAAGATTATTAAAACTACGGTCATTATGAAAAAAGACTGTACAAATATGTTTGTTTTTAAATACAAAGCAAAGGTCCGATTGGCTTCAGGGTCTGTTCACTTTTTGTGGGTTCTCCTTTCTTGATTTTATTGCGGATATTAAAAAATTAACACGAAACGATTTTGTCACATAACTAAATTCATTACCAATTTGGGATATTTGCACACACAGCCATCTATCTGACCCAAATCAAGACCCAAGTATAAAGAAAATTTGTATTGTGGTAATCGCAAAGCTGATTAACTACATATTTATGTATATTTTTCTACACCCACATATAGGACAAATACTTGTGCTTGCCACACAAATATTAGGGATGGGAATCGAACCCAAGACTCCCGGCGCGACAGGCAGGTCCACTAACCACTGCACCAAAAGGCTAGTCATCAAGTAATTGTTTTAACAATGATTGCTTCACAGTAAAATTGAGAGTAGTGATGTAGATTATAAAGCGTATTGAAGCGCCCTGGTTTAATCCTACAATAACATACCAGTAAAATAAACAAGAAAACCGAATATTTAATGTGGGTATGTTTTCAGAGCTTAAAATTCAAACTAGCTCCATTAATGTAAGGAATTAACTCACAGATATAATATGGTAGTTGGACCTCAAACATACTCTATGTAAAATTTCAAAAACAGTGGTATTGACTGGGCGATACGGTTCGTTGATTTTCTGGCTGGTATAATACTGTTCGAGCGTGGCTGACGAGTATACCATTTTCAACGAGAATTATGTATATTTTGTAGGATATAACTACGAGTATATAAGTTTCGATGCCTCTTAGGACACCCTTGTATCCCACCCTTGAATCC
Source organism: Jemadia pseudognetus (assembly GCA_018244755.1). Classification (NCBI taxonomy): domain Eukaryota; kingdom Metazoa; phylum Arthropoda; class Insecta; order Lepidoptera; family Hesperiidae; genus Jemadia; species Jemadia pseudognetus. The sequence continues at coordinate 6,852 of DWTO01003133.1, read as the reverse complement.
CAACACAAATACAGCATGTGGGATTTGTAAAATGTACTATAACAATGTTGAGTAATGTCAGATGCATGAAAGGGGACGTCGAATGAAGTGTGAACAGAGTAAAGAACGGAAGAGTGCGCGGACGAAAGAAAGAGACGGGTGGATGCAGCGGGGAGTGGGGGGCGAGACGTGTGACGAGCAAGACGGTTTACTTTCGATATTCAATTCAGTGTTAACAAAAAATTTAATGTTCAACAATTTGCATTTCATTACCACCCATACCACCATACATATTTATGATTTCTAGTAATTCAATTAATTAAAAAAGTAGAACAATATTTATTGGTTGGCCCCTGCAGGTACACATACTAATGATAAATAACAAAAGCTGGTGGTTCAGTAAATTGTTATAACATCTCATAATGTCCGTCTGTAATTCTACTCTATATTTATAGTAATTCTATTCAATACAGAATAAAGTATAAAATGAAAAATAATATTTTTGGGTGTGTCACTATAACGTATTGTACAAAATATAACATGTTGCGGTAATGAAAATAACATTTAAAATGGCGGGATACAACAAAACATACCGTTCAATTTTTACTAAAACCGATTCGAAGTGTATCCGAACAATGCAATATTATTTGTAGCGATTTACTACGATACGATATTATTCGTAGCACACTTCTACCGCACGCTACAATTTATGGCAATGGTCTACGAATGCCCTTTTATTCGTAGCATTGTTCTACGGCGTGATATAATTCATGTAGCTGTTTTGTTTGTTTAAGTACAATTTTAAGGTATACCTCTATAGCTCAGCGCGGAAAGATAAAAGTTGTGAGAGCCTACAATTGATACATAAATTACTTCATATATATACAATATACCTACATATATTATGTCAATGGCGTTAATTAAGTAATATAAGACTCATCGCTATATTGTGTTGTTTCCTTCTCACCTCACCTTTGTCTTAAGATAAATAAACTGTGTAACAACTTTACACTTTACAGAGCTCAGAACACTTTTATCTTGTGATCTCATTGCTTAGTTCAAAGCGCCGGTAGATAGTATGGCAAACTACTTAAAGTGTTTTCAAGTGGGCGACTCTATCGAAACCGTCTTGTATACGAACTAAAAAGATTTTTTTTGTATAGAGTGTATTAGTTGAAGTCATAATTTTTTTGCTGACTTTACGTAATTATTATTCTTGGGATACCTCATATAAAGTATTTAATTCCAATCTTGCGGGAGCCTCGGATGTCGCAATCAATAAGCTGAAAAAGTTCGTATATAAATTTTTAAATGTGTTGCGATTAAAAAAAAATAGCTGAAATCGAAGCTACCACCCTACTCGATGGTGAGATGCATTAACCACTAGACTTACGCCAATCTTAATAGAGTTTAAGTCAATGAACGCTGTTATAACTTAACTGTAAAGTACACATATCCCATTATCCAATCAACAATAATATGATCATCACCACGAGGAGTTCCACATTCGATTCTCGGGTAGGCACAGACTGAAATATCTGAATATGTATAATAATTTGTATTCGGATGTCTGTGTAGAACTACACTCTATGTTCTCGACTATGAAACAAAAATAAACATGGAATCTTGTATAAAGCTTATCAATGGAAAATTGTACTATTTTCGGATAAAGAGGGTATAGTTTAGATAACTCGTTGCTTATCTGGCAAAAATTAACATACGAGACGCCGAATGTATAGTGGGATACCGAGGTACAGCCGAAACGATATACCGCCATATGTATACCAGTACCGCCATTACAACGCTTGGATTATATATAAATATCTTTTTTATCCCAACTCGGATGGTAACGGCCATTTTTTGAAAATTATTGAATTCGCATGACAAAACAGATATCATTAGGATACATACGAGTACACACCTAAAGAATTTTTTTTTATACATTTACAAAAACCTGTTTTAAACCGGGGCTGATCGCTGGTAAGTAAAAAAAAATTACATTTAACATACGAGTATGTGTATATTTTAAATAAAGAATTAATTTAGTCAGCAATATGGATTATCTGGAATGAATTTCTTACCTGATCAATACAATTAAGGGTTAAGACGATGTTTACATATAATAGATGATTGAAAGACGTTTTCTTATACAATATATGTAGTATGAAATAGTTTTTATGGATGAATAGATTAGTAAAGGAAATGGCATAACGATAAAAATAAAATAATATAAATGGTTTCTTTTACACTACGATAACTTTTGAATGCTCCGTAAACTATGAAAATAGTTCATCCAGAGTTCAACTTTTCTATCTACTCTCCAATATCTAAGAACTTAAGACTGTAGGTAGGTAGAGCATTAAAAAACTAACACTCAAAGTGTGCTTGCGACGCTTTTAAAAGCTGTAGCGTTTTCACTTTAAACTTTCATGCGCTTCTGAACTTTAATGTACCAATTTCACAATTTCACCGTAAAATATTGCATGTTTTTCCACCGATTTAAGTAGGAGTAAATTACAATCATACGGTCATTACTATCATCACCTGTTCTTTTTATCGTTCTCCTACTAGACATGGGTCTTCTCTCAGAATGAAAAGAAAATTATTATCTACTATATGCTCTAGCTAAGTGAACCCTCGCGTCTTTCACTTGCTCAATATAGAGACGATGTTTATATAATTATCCTTGCATACGTTTCTTTCTTCGGCGATTATCAGTTTGTTATATTTAATCTTAAAAGATAAATATATATCTAAACACAGATGCGTAACTCAAAATGTATCCCCCAATCTTTTCACTTTAAAATAGGGGGCTGAAATGCAAACCATTAAGTTCTTAGTACTGAAGACATGTTTATAATATCAGAATAATAGAGATTTAAGTAAAAACCTTAATACTAATTAACTTCGGCTTTATTTATTATAATGTAATGAAAATAAAACTTACCAATATCTTCTTCAAGGTCACGTGAATTCCAATATCTGAAAGAAGAGAATATATTATTCTCCGCGTGTTGTTTGAGAATGTAGATCGATGTTTGACAATTAAATGGCAAATAATTATTATATCATACGTTAGAACTTTTAAGAGTAGGTGAAAAGGTAACAACATAATTTGTTACGGAGTTTCGAGTACCAAAAACATTTTGTTTCATTATATTTATGTAAAAATATCTAAATGGCCGTCTACAATTAAAAGATTTAAAAGTAACTGTTAAAATAGAGCTTAATGCAAAGCTCATGTAAAAAACTAAGAATTCGATATAAATACTAGATGGCCCGCGGCAGCACTAAGTGCGCGACTTAAATTTTTAAGCGAAAAACGATCTCACTAAAAGATTAAACTTCTCTTTAAAGGTAGTGAAGTTTATTTGAAATGTATTCCACGCTGGAATCACATATTTATTTAATAACCTATATATGTATATTCCATTATTGTCTATTATAAAATAAATATATATCGGGACATCTCCACACACGGCTATCTGATCTCAAAGTAAGCGTCAAGAGAGCTTGTGGTATGGTAACCAGACGGCTGATAAACTACCTATATACTTATACATATATATTTGTAAATAGATATTTTTTTACACCCAAACACAGAAAATATACCTTTGCTCATCACACAAATATTTATTCTGGGTGGGAACCCACGACCCCAGCGCAACAGTCAGGTTCGCTAATCATTGCACCAACGGGCCAGTCAAAGTATTTATTGCATGTTTCATAATATCTTAATGTTTAAATTTGTTGAGAAGGTATATGTAAACAATTAAAATATGGAATGCACTATTACGCCTGTAATCCCCGAAGAGGCAGGCAGAGGAGTTTAGTACACTCCCACGTTTCACCAGTTACGTAAACGAACTGATATCTAAAATGCGATATTTAATAATAGTAAAATGATTATAGCAATAATCCTTTCATATTATATTTAAATAAGAAATTCTTTCTGAGTATTAAAACACAAATAAAATTTAGTATAAAGTATCAAACTAAGTGAAAATTATATGGAAGAATACTAGATAAAATTCACTTTGGAACGAGTATATGAAAAATTATGAGATGCATTCCTACATGAAACTTTACTTAAGCTCTAAGGATAATGGCGGGGAGAACTTAAAAAATACGCTTCCTTGGAACTTTTGCACCGTAACAAATAGTCATGCTAAGAATTCATGCTCGGCGTCCTCGTTTTGTATTCGCTGAAAAGATGCAGTTGGTTTTTTGTTTGTCTTAAAAATACCCGAGCTTATTATATTGTTGGAGTATCGTAAGTTTAATATATCCTCATGACTAGAATGTCGTTGTAAAAACATTATCATGTTTTATACAGATCAGAATGGCTCGTCGGTCGCGTTGGTTGCAAGCGCGACTGTCGAACGGGAGGTCCTGGGTTCAAATCCCGGGTCGAAACAACTGGATTTTACTAATTTAAATTTTCAAGTTCAGAGTCTGGAAATATGTCCGGTGTATGACAAAAAGTTCACCACCTGTTCCATTGCAGAACGTAAACGTAACTGGTGTAACGTGGAAATGTACCACACTTCTCTGCCTACTTCTTCGGGGATTACAGGCGTGAGGTACGTTACGTTACCTTCTATTAATTCCGTGTGATGTTATAATGCTCTCTATATTCATGAATCTAACTTCCGTTTCAGTAGCAGTTATTTTAAAATTCCCCTTAAGCTGCTCCAAGACAATCTGGCTCTACGCTCGAACTTTTCTAATACAGAATAAATTACATTACTTCTTTACCTTTAAACATTTTGTAAATATTTAAATTTTATTGTTACATTATTACGCCTAGGTATCTTACCGGTTACGCAGAGATAAATAAATGATTCTTCTACGTTCATCGCGCTCTTCAACCATCATATTATTATGAAAGTGTACTCAAAATGTCAGATTATTACTCGTATATTACGGAGAAGTTTGAGAGAAAAATTTAATATGTGCACAGTAAACTATGAATAGGGACAAAGCAAATGTAAATCTAATTTAAATATTAATTGGAAATAATGAAGTATAATAGTGGTCTTAGTAATTTCTTGCTGAAACTATCCCTGAATTCAGACTCTGAAAATAATAGAATACATTAGGAACTCAGAGTCATTGCGAAACGTCCCAGAACGGCTTTGGTGGAATATTAAAGCGGGGATTACTTAGTCAGTATCTAGCTGCAGTCGCGAAGTTAAAACTTATTGTAGGGTCACTGGTTTGATTAATAAAGTACGACAAATGATTATATCATGTGAATATAAGCGTAATTAAAATTGTACACCTTACAACATTTATAAACGAGCTGTAGTAAAATTGAGCACAAATTACAAAAATAAACTATGACTCTATAAAATGCCTCATTGGTTCTATTTCCGTAGTACTAATCCGAATTGGAAATAATAATTCCGAAGGTCGCCAGTGAATATACTTCAATTTTGCATTTCATTGATAATTCACTGCGACTTTAAAAAACTCGTCGAAAAGTTAAACAAGCGCAGCGACTGCATCGGATACTGAGTTCATAAATATAAAGAGCGTATGAAATCACACGAGGAAACTTTTGAAAATAATTTTTATGTATTAGCTTCCTTTAGTATAATTTAATGATCTTAGCTTTTCGCCTGTCTTTGCTCGGTAACCAGATATAACCACTTCGTATAATATTTAAAGTCATCATAAAACTTCCATAAATTCTGTTTATGGTTATTTATGGAAATTTTTATGTCATCACGGTTACCGGATCCCTTAGCTTATGTGATATATTTACGACCCGAGCTTAAATGTTTGTAACACTCATATATCTAAAATATCTTGTGTGCCAAGTCAAGATGAAAGGGGCCGCCGTGTACACCGTAGCGTAAAAAAAATTGTATTGGGGTACGGTGTGAAATAAGTATAAGAGAGGCAGATTGGTATCATCAGTACAGATCTATTAGTGTCAATTAATCTATTTAATATCTACTGGTTTTCAAATAGAAATATTTTCGTCTTCATAACTTTCAATAACATTTCCTTTGACCATGCGTGCTACAATACGCTTCAATTTTCGTAAGATTAGCATAACGGCTGATTTTAATTACAACGACAATCCAAAAGATGGTCCGAAACTTTCCTGCGTGGTGTGAATATTTAAACAGTGGGAATTAATATCTTCAGAGAATTTCAATAAGCTGAACACTGTAATTTTTATTATATAATCATACTAGGCCTCTCATGGGTTAGGCAGAAAGCTTTGATAGTTAAACATATCTATATTTACACACCTGATTTGCTTCTTCTGCATTCAACACTTCCTTCATACACGGGAGTTGGTTGCTATAAATATGATAAACCGGTTTAAACGATATTACGTTTTTATAATTCGTTTTTTAAATATTTAGCCACGTGATGAAACGTGGTCGCCGTTGCCTGTAGACATGTGCGACATCCGTGGAGAGGCCAGTGCGTTGTCGATTTTGAAGAAGACAGCTTTTTCTGAGCTGTTCTTGGAGAACACCATGTTATAGTGCTCTGGGAAAGCCTCATAGTATGAACTCAATCCACATTTTGCATGTATGTGGCAAAAACAAGCATACAAACTGAACCGTGGGAAACCACTACTAATCCAGCTGATAAGGAGGGAACTTCTAATAATAATAATTCTATTGTTTTGGTGGTTTGGTAAAATTAATTTTTAAATACAAAACGCATATTCAATTCAAAGGTCTATGAACCTCGCTCTGTCATTCCTTATTAGCAGATACAGTTTCTTACAATACTGGGAACCTGTTACTGTTATATAAGATTTTATTCGTTTTAACATTGATCCTAGGTCTTAACTTATATAAGCCCCTCACTTTGAGGGGGGACTCGTGCCCGGCAATAGAAAAA
>DWTO01003132.1:0-12960 GCA_018244755.1 Jemadia pseudognetus | reverse complement strand
AGAAAATTTTGTAGTGTTCGACCCGGGGATCGAACCCGGGACCTCCCGTTCGGCAGTCGCACTTGTAACCAACACGATCAATGAGGCAGTTTTTTTACCATAAACATTAGAATTCTAGTTTATTGATAAGTAAACTTAATCGTTTCTGACTTAATGATTTCATATAAAAGTACAAGTTTGATAAAGATTTTTTCATTATCTTTTATTCATTTGCATCTCGGTCCTACACTAACAATGAAACGATAGTAATGTCCACTGATTTTTTCTACCAGTAACCTGAATAATGACAGTGGAATTTGAGGAACTACTTTTGCGAGCACTGAGTGGATTAAGCGGCCATTCTCTACTTGGACATCGATAACTGACCCCAAAACACTGCATTCAACTTAATTCGATTACAAACGTGTTGTGGTATGGGTGATTATGTTATTATTGTGAACAGTAAGTTTCATGTTGCTTTGTTCGAATATGTCTAACTATAGTTACCTACTCAACTGAAGAGCTAAATATGGCTGAGTTTTGTAGATATTATGAGGTGAAGAGGAAATGTACAGCTCACTATAAAGTAGAAGAATATGTTTTTATATCTTGCAAAGCTTCCTTCCTAACTTTCAGTTTAAATTGGTAACAAATGTTTTATCCGCTACCGGTAGAGAAAATTTTAGATCTCTAATGTGCAAAATTAATTTTCAGGAAGGTTTTGTGAATATACATATATTCAGCGATTTCAAAAACTCGTTAAAAAATATAACTGATACAGTAGACAAGTACTAGGTACTTGAGAGTTGTTATCGGAAAATATCTTTGTTCTGTGGCGCGATTGCAAATCTCGCAACGATACCCACTTCCCACTATTTTTTTGCACTGGCAACAATCATTTCCAAATTCGTATTCGACATCTGCCGTCATTCAATAGCCGCGTATTGTCGCCGTTCTTTATTTAAAAATTCACATTGACAATTGAATTCGGAAACGAGGGGTGATTGCCCGCTCCGTTGTTTGGTGGCCCGAAAAAGTGTATCATTGAAAATTGAATCTTAATTTTTGGAGAGTAAAGCGTTAAAATATTTAACTCAATTTTCGGGTGTGCTTCCGTAAATTGGTTGAGTTGTACGTAGTTGGATTATCCCTGTTAAAGGTTCCCTACACGCGGTGCTAAATACAGTGCACTAATTATAATATTCTATCGTATTCAAATATTCATTCGACTTGACATAGACGTAATGGAATTTGAAATAATTAACGTTTTTCGTATTCGATTTGATATATGTAGATGCAACGCAAGATACAGTAGTTACGTTATTGTAGAGTACCTAATTGACATGAAGTGTCATAAATTCAAGTCGTGTTTCAGAATATCTAGTTTATCATAGGAATTAGTTATAGAACGATGCAGGTATATTCCGTAAATTTGAACAATAATGTTTATTCTAGTCTACTTGTAGGTACTCGTACATATGAAGAACATGCACACAAAAAATATATCGCAGTTTACAAAGTTCATACTAGTTATTAATATGAATAATAAAATGAAAGTTTTTAAAATTCTATTACTGAATCTAAGTGCTATTACATTTTGCCAAGAATCTGGCAGTGATATTTTCTATATATTTTTTAATGTATTTCCATCAAAAGATTAAATATATAATCAAAGAGTTGTAAGTAATATATTTATGGACAGTGAAGTGGAGGGGGTATTCTGCTAGTTACGAAAGAATAAAAATCTGCATTTATTGATATTATTAAAAATAGCTAGTCTGTTTTTAATAATTTTACTGACTGACAATTTTATTCCAATTTTTATTGATTGGCTGTTAATAAATATGCGCTCTGTCTAAATTAGTGCACTTAATGTAGTTCCGTGCGTAGATGGTTTAACGGCTTCGAAGCGGGAGTGTAGGGCGGCGTGTGTAATGTCGTGTTGGATTTCGTACTTTATGGATAAGTGCGCAGTGTACACCGATTCCGAATGTATCGAGTATCGGGATCGAAGTGGCGGGGGCTTCTTGATTACCGTTTTAGTGTTCCGCGCGAAAATTTTAACACAGACCTTATTACATGAATAGTATTTTTTGTTTTGTTCGTCCTCGAGGATTTGTAGACACTGGCTGATAGGGGGCCAGTAGTTTTCAAAATCAGCAAACACAGGTACCTATCTGAAGAGAGCGATGAAATAAAAAGAATCACGTCGGGTCTACAAGTTGGTGGGTATACAAAAAATCGATCTTGATGAAATGCTGATTATAATAATAGTTTTTGAATGTCATCATCAACTCTTTTAGATTTCCATGGCTGAACATGGACCTCCCTTAAGAATGAAAAGGATTAAAGCACTCGTTTTCCATACTGGTTAGGCTTAGCAGGTTCAAAAAAATCATGAAAAAGTCTAAGGCGTGCAGATTATCACAGAATGTGAGTGGTATTTGCGATGCCATGGTTTTATTATAGTCATACTATGAAATTTGCTAATTAACTCTACCCTATCCTCATTCAAGTAGGTAACCAGTATGACACGGGTGATAATGCAAGAGTAATTGCTAAATTCGCAATTATTTTCGACAATAGACAAAATATCCTAAAATATTCTGTCTTACATCATTCGCAAAGAAAAACAAAAGACAAGTACGTATCTCACCTAATTAGGGCAGGTTTGGACATTTTGTTTACGCTAGTCTGTATCAGTGTCTTCCCGTGAAGCCGGAGTCTTAAAGCTTACTGGCCCAACATTCAGAAAAGTTTAGAGAAACATGATTTGTTACCAATTAGTTCATCAGAAGATTTTAAAATTTCTTACATACATTCGATAAGGTTCATAGGCCCGTTAATAACAAATTGTGGGTAAACTATGTGAACAAAAATTTGATTCAATAGATAATTTGCTACGGAACACTCAAAGCATTGGGGTCCAATTCGCGTATTACCGATTTTTTAAATTGATACTTTATTGTGCACCACCATTGTGTGGACGCCACAATAGCGAATTTTTAATTAATGCAATTCGACACATTGGAGCCTCGTTAAAAGCTTGAAAAGCACAACGGAACAAAACAGTGTAGTGTTTTTAGCTTATTAGTGTCATACTCAAATGTATGATAGTGCTTATACTGAGCACATATTGTGCTGGTTTCGAGTGATGTCTCGACACGAATCGTTGTTACCTGCAATGTTTTTGTTCTGATCGCATTTGGGACAGATAGCTGATATTTGCCGGTGATTTTGCCGAGATTTGCTGATGCTGATACCCATACGGATCTCCTTATTACTTACAGTATATTTGTTAAGATCGCTTTTATTAAAATCTGTTGAAAATTTTATTAAATACGGTGTGGGCGTTTATTTTTATAAATATACCATATTTTTAAAGAGGTGTAATTTCAAAAAGAAGCGAAACAAAACTACAAACAAGATTACGAACATGCAAATACAGTTCTTTTATTTAGCAATGTACTGATAAGAACAATATTAGACTCTAATTCACGAAGAAAGATTACAAAGTAGAATATTTTCCTGTCCATTTCCAACAAAAGATTATATTGAGTTAAAAATAATAATTATTATATAAAACGTAACATCACGCCTATTATCCCCGAAGAGGTAGACAGAGGAGTTTAGAACACTCCCACAATTTACCAGTTACGTTTACGTCCCGCTATGGAATAGGTGGTGAGCCTATTGCCATGCACCGAGCACAAATCCAGACTCCGAGACGCTACTAGAAAATCTAAATTAGAAAAATTCTATAGTGCTCGACCCGGGAATCGAACCCGACATCGACCTCCTGATCGTCAGTCGTACTTACAACCAACACGACCAACGAGGCAGTCAATAATTAATAAAATTTACTATATAAATCCAAATAAATCAAAAAAATCCTCAGTAGGTCATAGTATATAAATTGTTTCCATAAAACCAAATTAGTTATGATATTCTACGTTAAGATATCAGCGCTCAGTTACATTGCAAACAAAAATTTCCGGAACAAGCTTCTTTCTTTCTTACTGCTGCATGATATAATATTACACTATGGGACACATTAAAAAAACATAAGTAATATAAATTGCAAAGTGTATCAACATCTTTGGTAAGTGACAGAGTTTGTCGTCGACATTCGAGTTCGTGTAGATCGATCTAAAGCTCTTACCTCTACCCATTAATGCCGTTAACGCCATTATAATCAAGAGGAACACACATACCGAATAGTTACGGTATCAATAGGCATCTAAGCCACCCAATGTTCTTACATTATTGAAACTGCCTAAAAAGTGTTGTGTTTGTCTTGTACACACAAGTTGTATGTTATGTAGAGTCGCGTATAAATAATGGAGCTTGGCCGCATAACACGCTGCGGGCTAGGCGCCGCGGGCACAGGAACAGTGTAGAGTGGAGCAAGATATGTTCTACGTTATTATTTTTAGGATAATTACATCTTAACGCTATTATTTCATAACGTCTATCCATTAGTTTGCTAGAGAAAACATTGCCAAGTAATTCACGTTCAAATAAATGTAGAGTCACAATTACTGAAAATACTCATGAAAAAAGGTACCTACTTTATAATTATATATTAATAAATCAAAAATTTATGTCCTCTAAGTAACAGTAGGTATGAGTAAGTGAAATCATAAACATTATTACAAAAAAATATTAAAAACACAGGTAGGTAGGTACTTATATTTATGCAGATATCGAAAAATAAGGTATAAATGATTGATATAAAGCAAGGATAAGATTATGTAAATGAAAATTTTAATATGAATTTTGTATTAATAGCGTCTCTATAGAATCGTTCTCCCGCGGCATGGGTGGCGCCGGCCGCTATAAAATTCGGACAGCGGCGCGGATTCCCACAGATTCCAACTTCACATTAATTGATCGGCTCACTCGCCACCCCGCGCCGACATGATAAATATTCCGCTTAATAAAAATATTTTCGAAGCTAACCATTCCAATATAAACACTCGGTTGCTTTTTGTGAGCGGTGAAAAGTTGATTCATGTTTGTGTATACCAACACATATAATACGATGTAAAAAGAAGATTTTGGGGAAGATTTTTGTATTAAACTGAAAATACTCTCAAATTCATTGTAGGATGTACAAATTTAATAATGTAATTATGCAAATAGTAATAAAACTGATGAGTCTTTGTTGAGGAATGAAATGCTTGACAGTTTTTTCAACTTTTTATTGTTTATTAACTACACTATTTTTTGGATATCGGGGAGCACGATACCATACAATTAAAATTAAAGTAGTTACTGGCAGTAATGAGCAAACAGCAAGGTACAATATTGATATATTCGTACTGATAATTATGGTGGTCGAAAAGCATTAAAGAGAGAAATCAAAGTGGCGAAGACGTGTGACAAACGTTTAGTGTTATCAACACCGAGTTTTAGATTATAAAAACGTTAACACAGATTGAAAGCATTAACAGTTTTATTTGTTCACAAGCAAGGCGAAATTTTGCATTCATTCAATGTAAGGCGATACAAGTATTAATAGAAGTTAAGTACAGCGTATTCATTTTTAAAGTACCTTTAAATTATTGAAAACCCTTTAATACCAATCAAAAGTACCGTTACATCGCTCATTCATTACATCACACCGCCAAATGGTCACCACCGCTTACCACAATTTACGACTTTTAATTCGGACGACGGAGCCGTTTTTAACGAGCCTCCAACAAAGGGCGTAAGTAGGCTGCTAATACAGCCTGATTCGTAGTTACCTACCGTCACAATTGAGGTGGTGATTTTAAATGACCCCTCCGAACACCGCAAAATTATAGTAAAATTCATGTAATTAGGGATGTGCCGGTAATTTTACTTTTTGCGGTCGTCGTTTCCTTCCCTATTGTTCGTTTTTTTTTAAACTTTCGTAACAATTTGTAAAGGCAGGAAAGTCTAGTAGCTACGGTATCAGAGTAATCGATTTTGGTTATTTTGACAGTTGCGGTTTTGTAAGCGATTTTTTGGCGTTTTCCAAAATACTATGAGAATTTGTTTTTTGTTGGCTTCCCGTGGGTGGTTGATTGTTTTTCTAAACGTATCCAAGTGGTTATGGTAACGGCACTCACCGGGGGGTGTTTGTGGATTTGACAATATTAAATTATTACCTACCTCTATAGTTATGTAACTGGTGAGGTACCTACTTGATGTTGATTTATATATATACATACATATATCTCAGGAAGGTCAAGAAGCTTTTTTTCAGTCTAAAAGTAATAAGAACTGAAATAATAGGTATAGGTATTGCACACTCCTCAGTTTATTATTTATTGTAAATATATTGTATGTATTGTAAATAGGTATGTAAATTCATAATACCTTCTTTATGATGTTGAAAACAAAAAGATCCATCAATCCATCAATCCAAGGACAGCTAGGCTATAGGTACCTAAATATACAATTTTAAATATAAATAGATAAGTTATGATATAGACAGTTAATTTTAGAGATTAAATTTGGATTTTGATAGATAAAATGTTTAATATAGGTTTTTCTGTAGGTATTTATTTAGAATAATAATCATTTGCAGAGTTGCAATTGTACCAATAGATATTTTTTGTAAGATAAATCAGCTTTACTGTGACATTACATAAATATGTATGTACCTACCTATAATCAAAGAGCAAGGGTGAATAAGTTTTCGCTTTTTATTTAATAAGTAATTTTTCGCTTAAAAATCTAGTAGGTAGTGCTGTGAAAATAAAGGCTTTATGAGGCCATTGTTACACGACACGCAAGATTTCGTGCTACGTTTGAGGAAAAATTGTTCATTTTAATTGTAAAAGTCTAGCGAACAAGCACTGTAAACTTTGAGTCATACTGTATGTTGCATTAATTCAAAATGCTGACTGTCTCCTTGGTTTGGAAATTTGGCAAAAGGTATATTAAATGTTCGCAATAAAATAGGTAGGTATTATCCCAACTGCCCATAGTTAAGGCAGTTAATTAAAAATACGCTTTATTATAAAAAATTTACAATAAACAAAAATATTTATCTATACCTAGTTCTTTTTGGTGGTGCTCCTACCAATATTGTTTGGTAAGCACTAAAGGAATAAATATTACGGATTTATATTATTTCTGTTAACTTTTTACCACAAATGTGGGTACATATTATATGAGTATATTATATTGAAGTAGGTACTCTAGGCTACAAAATAAACGCTTTAGATAATTAACTTTCGTCGTAAGTACATAAAAACAAGGCTTGCTTCTATATGTAGGACTCAAAAGGGCGCCGGCTTACGGTTACTCTCGTTATCTACGTTTACGCTCGCACGCATAAGGCTGTGTAGAGCTGCCGAACAATTATAGAGTTTGCCTAATCATTCGGAAACTAACGGCATATGCTTTGTTGTAATAGTTTCTTTTGCTTATAACACTAACGGCATTTCGTCATAAGTGTACAAGGCTGCCAAGTTTTGTTTCTTTCATTGTATCTCACATTATCTTTGTTATTACTGTAACTAGTGCTAATTATTGGACGTTGTACACTTGTACCTAGGTACATCCGTACTTCTAATAATCAGTTTTTTTTTTCTAGAGGCGAAAGAGTCTGCCAATAGCGTAAAAAGTAGACATCCTTAATCCCTCCGTAACCCTATGAGAAATAGGTTTAACAATATGCATATATGTAGGTATGTATGTTATAAGTATTAAGATTAGTAGGTAGGTACTAGTTTTTAATCATACAACTTCAATTTACTATTTAGCGAAACATGAAACGGAACGCACACACGTTGTACACGAAGGAACGTGATTACAATAATCCATGTTTACGCTTCAACGCATACAAATAGCTGCCCAAAAAAGTTGAAAGCAACGTATGCGGTATGAGCAATTCTCAAATCGAATACAATAAGTATACGAATACATCTGTACAGGCCCGACAATGCACTGGACGTTTAAACAAAAGAGTACTGTGAATAGGATGCATTGTGTTACCGCCCGTGGCACAGATTGAGTTCGAGTATCGAATTCCTGTTAGAAGAAAAAATGTCGTTGGTCTTTTAATTGAAATATTCAGTTAGAAATGTCGTTTTGTTTAAACTGATACTTATATATTACCTATATGTATATTCATAAACTTTTCTGAATTATAAAATTTACGTGCCTTTGGTAAGCACCGAAGACCTAGTCTAGTAGACCAATACTAGTTGAGTAATACACACTTGGCTAACGGAGCTTAGGCGTTACCTGAATATGATCTTAATGCTTCTTATTTTGAGAAGAGACTTGGGTACAATAGTGGATGGTGTAAACCGTATATTTTGTGTAGGTAGGTACCTATAAGGAAAACGTTCCCCTAATAGGACACATTTGCCTAGGTTTATGCTATTCTTGTACTAAGACCCTTGAGAGGATAAAGGTAAGAAAATTTAAAAACTTTTTTCATGATACAAATGATCGAAAAATATTTTATCCCTTCTCTACCTACACGTGTCAAAATTCCATTTGGATACCTCAAACCTTTAAATCCAATCAACTTCTGTGAGAGATCGTTTACGATTGAAATGGACACTTCAATTTAAAACTACTGATGAAGATACCTCCACCCGCGTTATTGAAACCGATAGGAGCCGACTTGTAAAATTAAAAAGTTGAAATGAGCTTCACCATAAACAAAAAACAACAAAAACCTCTATGATTTGATAGTGACAGACCCCGTGTCATAGACAAGTTGTAATCAAAATAGACATGTAATATGAGAACAGTTTGAAAATAAATATTAGAAAGATTTCATGGGAAAAGCCTTACTACCGAGTACCCTAATAGGAAAATGTATACTGATGTATGTTTGTATGTGGATCTTAATTTCTTAATAATCTTAGTATAGATAGATATGATACAGCACATGGGTATTTGTTATAACAAATATTGAATTTAAAAGTATTTTGAAAAAACCAATTTAGCAGTAGGCAGGAACTTTTATTCTGTTTTTGTATTATTGCCGTAATCGACACCAAATAGAGCCGCGAGCGGGTGCTAGTTAAAAATAACGAAGTTGCTCATTGGCGCGTAAATTTGACAGCCCTGCGGTTGGCGGCAAAAGGAAAGGGCCTAATTTGAACATTTTGAACAAAGAATGTTCGAATGTCGTTCCGTTAATCAGATTTGGTATAATTCTATTTTGTTTTTTTTTTATTTGTGCGTTGTAACAAATCGATTTATGATTTAAATAGAAATGATCTAAAGTTTATTTTAATATCTATGTAGGTATGTATATAACTGCATATCTACTTACCTACATACCAACGTACCTAAATGTTTGGAATTTGATATTTATCAAACAATTAATTAATTACACATTATTTTGATATTTTAGTTAATTAGTTTACTTTGACCCTAATAAAAAAAATTGTTATTACAGTTAATATTTACTTATTTGAATATACTAATTCGTTTTTATAAAGCGGAAATTGTAGTAGATAAGTATTTACCTATTTGTTTTCAGTTTAATGACCTTACGATGTTTAAAAATATAATCAACCAAGCCGGCTAGTGTGCATTTGTTAGAAACAGATTTTGTCATACTCTATCTACAAAACATATTAAATAAAAACATAATACCTTAATACTTCCTATCATTTATCAATATGGGAATTACATAGATACTCCTACCGGCTTGAATCTTCATAGAAATACGTATTCAACCAACCAATAGTAACCATGCTTAGACAATACGAAACGCTGACTAGGTGTTAAACTTAACACCTAAATTTCCCAAGTGAGTATCAACCATTTGCTCCAAACATAAGGTTCAAAATATACTAACAATGAACATACAGTGGTCAAGCGAAGCTCAAGGACAATAGATCTTATATCCTGGTGATAAAGTCCATACCACCGTTCCGCCAATACGGATTACGATTCTCTTATAGGCGTCAATTTTCACACCTGACACTTCGCTTGATTTTCGACTCTGTTGTCACGTGTTATGGTTTTATTTACTTTGGTAATTGTGATCTGTTAAGTCGTTCGTAACGTTAGTATGGCGAAGGTGTCAAGTTTCACGCCTATGGTGTGAAGGGTCGGAGTTTTGGATTCTGATTGGTGGGAAACCCACACTTTCCATTCGCTAAGTGTTGATTACTAAAGATATGACTCACCGAAGAAAACGAGCTTTAGTATACTTGCTCTATTTGCGTCGTCGTTGTAACTAGAACTACCGATAGTTACGCATGAAACTTGTTTCACTTACTTCGCATATTTCAATATTATCACAATTCTCATACCCGACCAGTGTGGCAGACTGTAGCTCGAGTCAGCTCTTCTGATTCTGTGGGTAGAGCCGCGTTCGATACTGAAACGATAGAAAGGTCAATTATAGTGGTGTCGATAATTTCCTAATTTGTTTGGCGGGAAACAAGTTATTTTTTCTTGAATAAGTTTCACAGTAAACGTCTTAGTTTAAAATACTTCGTATTCTGTTCAATGCTTATCTAATGGTTACGCTATTTTTGCTACTAAGCAGTCGTACTGGCAACTCTACTCGAGAAGAGAATGGCATTCACGTAGATACCTACCTAGGCATAGAAAGCATTCAAGCTTAGATGTCGATAATGTCCTAAATATAACGCAAAATTTGTCCCCATTACAACTGAGCACGTTTATCATTCAAACACATTGAAAACGTTCACGACACATGTCTGTTTAAAAAAGAAACTGTTCATCTTTTCTTAATAAGTAGCTTTGAAAAGGTAAACAGTAGGTAGGTATTAACACTAATCATTGCAAGAAGCAGATTGCGACAGATCTGTCATGATAGAGATATTTGGCACTCGGTGCTATCTGACTGCCCCGTGAGGCACCTGGCGTGAAGATATATATCTATGTAAGTATATACTCTGTAGAAATGCTAGTTGCAAGGATTATTTCATGGTAAGCAGCCTAAAGTAAATTTTAAGGTGTACAAATTCATTCACGATTAATATGAAACTTAAACATGTATCGACATAATATCTTAGGTAACGTTAGGAATCAACGAAGATAGTCAGACTCGAACACCCCACTCCTGGAGATGAAGGCTAAAGTCTTAACTACTATCATAGACATGCAGTGTCTTAGATAACTTGCCCGCTATCTGCAATAGATCGTCGAACTTTCAGGTCCGCAGTGACGAATTAATATCAGTTGAGCATTATATGTACCTACATATACCTAATAAGCAGCTTAGTACCAGCATGTATACCTACCGAAAAAGAAAATGTTAGATATATAAGCATTATTTGAAACATTTTGTGAAAGTAACACTCGTTATTTTAAACCAATAAAAATATCTACAGTCTTCAAAAATAATTTCAACTCCTCCCTTTTGAATATAAATGAACGTAAAGTGTTCAAACGATTTAATCAAATTACACTCAGATTATCCAGTTTCGCATCTGCTGAATTCCCAGCCATCTTTGCTTTATATCTATATAAAGTTTTCTCATTCGTTTTGCGTCTGAATGAGTATGAAATAAACGCTAGTGTGAGCAGAAATAGCGAGGGAGCTTCATGGAATCCGGACGATTAATCTTGACCGTATCTTCATCTGTTCTGTGCGTGTTACGTAGAACACTTGAAATAAGCGAGAAAACGCCGCTTGTCCGCCATATTGTGTTTGCTTATTTTCTTTTTTTTAATATTTTTATGTCGCTGCAATATTGTTGTCATTTAGTCATGTAGGTATTATTAAACCATCGATAATACAATTAGTAATACGATAAAAATTACGATAATTAGTATTACCTACGATAAATTATTCGGTTTTATTACAACTAGGCAAATGATTATTAAAATGTTTTAAATGTAATTTATGGAGAGTTATGAAAAACAAGGATTAGATGAATATTTTAAGTAAAGTAAATTTAGTCAATCTACCTATCTATTATTTTCTAATTCAGAAATATGTAGTAGGTAAAATGTTCAGAAAAGCACAGACAAATCTACTTTTTATACCTACTAATCTTTATCCTTTTCTTCTCTTACTATAGAATGGCCACAGTTAGCTTTTTTTTTAATATCTTGGGACATCTCCACACACGGCCATCTGATCCGAAAGTAAGCATCTAGAGAAACAACTATACAACAAGTTGTCTATTACAGACAAGAGTTAGGGATCAATTAATAATTACGTAACATCACGCTTGTGATCCCCGAGAAGTGTAGTATACTCCTACGTTTCACTAATTACGTTTACGTCCCTCTATGGAATAGGTGGTGAGCCTACTTGGCATACACCGGCCATATTTCCAGACTTGCTAGGTACATATTTCCAGGGACCAATTTATACCTACCTACCTAGGTAGGTGGGTCCTACTTTAAAATTTACTGTTTTTGCAATCTCCATTGTTTTTGTTTTTACTGCGCCTATATCGACTAGATAATAAGCAATAATGAAATAGGTACCTATGAAATATTATTTTTACTATGAATTGCATTTTTGAGCTGATCATTTGTGCCAAACAAATGTGGACAAATTTGTTATGATAATGAAAGTTGGTCCGATACAAAGTATCTATGTTGTATTATTATCTGAAATCTTGTTATTCCGGTTTGGTTTCTTAAAGCTGGTGTAATAATTAATCTTCTACGTATTTTATCTTCATCTGTACCTACGGCTACATGCCACACCGTCACACGTTAGCAGTACGCGGAACACTTGAAATAGGCGCGAACTCGCCTCTAGGCCGCCATTTTGTATAGTTATTTATTATTTTGTTTAATCTGTAACAGTCGCTTGAGCGACATTTAGTTTATTTTTTCTGAATAAATAGGCAATAGGGATGACACGATAGATGTTGGTTATTATTTAGTAATTTAATGTGTAGTGTGTGTACCCAACAGGTAGGTATCTACCTACTTGTTATTTTTTTAATATCTAATTGGTAAGTAGGGGACGGAGGGGCATGTTGTTACAGGGGTAAATAGTTACACGCATTTTTACTGAAAATTAAAACTCTCTGG
>DWTO01003131.1:0-12963 GCA_018244755.1 Jemadia pseudognetus | reverse complement strand
AAACTGTAAGATTGCCACGAAGTTTTACAAACAGCAATTTAAACCTCTTCGGGGATAACAGGCGTGATGTTGCGTTTTTTATAACAGAAAATGGTAACTATATCGATGATTACTTTAAAATAAATATGAACTCTTTACATAGACATCAGCTTCATACGGAGTATGAAATGTGCTTCATTCAAATGGCGGCGCTTTCTAATACTTGAATATACCAATAAGTTGAAAGTTGAAATAATTTAATAACCTTTTTCTAACATATAAGCTACATAGTTACTATTACGATTCAACATTATGATTCAGTGACGATAAATCACAGAAACGTGAACTTTGTGGTTTGTTTTTATAAAAACTGTAAGATTGCCACGAAGTTTTACAAACAGCAATTTAAATCTAGGTTTTCCATGTCCATGTATTGTGCGTGACTATAAGTAGTTCGCAGGCAACGATTTCCGGCTATGAATCAAATTTACTGGCAATATATTAAAGCGGTAGGTACTAATGACTAAGGAAATTTCCAATGTGGATAATTATATAAAGCCTTAGTTAACATCGTTACGATAAAAAATAAAATACAATTAGTCGGTAAATATTTATTTTATCTATTAGATAAAATAAAAATCTTTTAGCTGAATGTGAAACATAAGAATCGTATCTATATACGAGTACCTACTCCGATATAATTTAGAGCGTGACTTGGGATTCGTTGGTTACGATATCCGACTATAAGTTTAATGATCAAGTTAATGCCAACATATATTTAAATTCATTATAGAAACTGCGTTTACAGGTAACAGCTCCAATATTTTTCTTCAACTTATTGACTTTAGCTGTAGTGTATTGATGTAACAGTACAAGACTTTCGTTTTCCGCTAGTCCCTATAAGGGTTCAAACAGACCAGCTAGTTTTTGTATTAAAGTTTTCCGCTTTGATGTCGTAATCAAGTTGGTGTAGACTACATGCAGCCTCTTAAATTTTAATAGTCGTTCGTTGGCAAGATTACGTTACTTTCAAGGTACTTCATAGACCTGTTTTAAATAGGTACTTGTAATAAAATCGATGCTTGTTGCATGAATATTCATTTTATTCCTATTACCCTATTGCTGCTAGGTGCCGATTGATCAATAGTTTAGATTTCGATTTCGAATTGGGATATGGGGTCTAAATCTGAGCACGCATCTCTAATTTTTCAATGTTTTTTAGATATATTTTAGAATTAAATATTGTTGCCTCGTTTGTCGTGTTGGTTTTAAGCGCGACTGTCGTTCGGGAGGTCCTAGGTTCAAATGCCGGGTCGTGAACTATGAATTTTTCTAACTTGGATTTTCTAGTAGTGGCCCGAGTTACTCCGACTCCGATCCAGATTACCTAGTCTGGATATCTGCCCGGGGTATGGCAATAGGCTCACCACCTATTCCATAGTAGGACGTAAACGTAGGTAACTGTTGAAACGTGGTAGTGTATTACACTTCTTTGCCTATATCTTCGGGGATTACAGGCAGATCTAATATCACGCATTTAATCGCCGAAGAGATGTGTATTTACATATAAAAATCACGTGCTGTCATTTGATATCGATATTGAGGGGATTGTAAAAAATATATGTAATCCGCCATTTTGTAGCGGCGGCCACCGTACATATACAATGATACTGAATATATCAAATTGTATTATCATCAGAACTAAAGATGTGTACCTACCAAATATCAGTTGAATTGGTTTACAGCAAGAGGGTAAAATTTCGACTATTAAATTTGACCCCAACATACAAAGAATCGAAAAACAACAAACAGAGCGGGCTAAATAAAAATGACAAAACAATCGTTATCGGACCGGATATTTGCGTGGGCAAAGACGTGGGCCCTTTCCATCGTAATACTGGCTAGATTTCTTATCTATTTTTCTATTGTGATAACTATAAGTCAACTTTTATATTACTGATGAAATAAAGACTTTCTATTCTATTTTATTCTATAATCGCTTGGTTTTTTCAATAAATCTGCAACAAACTTGTTGAGGACGAATCCTAATAATTTGTTAATCAGATTGCATCAGGCCCGCATTTCAATTCCTGTCAGCTTCCACAGTTCATTTGACGGTCATTATTCGCGGGCACGTCGCCCGTCGGCCCGTCACTCTGTGTCTACCGCGCAGCTCGTGACTCACACATGTTTGCTCATACATTAATCCCGCGACAGAAGACCACGCATGGTTAATGGACGTTTGCTGTACGTTCCTTTATCAATTTTATAACCTTCATGCAGTTTATTATTGTGATCGTACTTCCTTCATGTCATTATTAGTAAGTTTTCGTTTATTATCTTTCGAATAAACGTATTTTGTACGTAAATAATTTACGTACATTATAGGCATATTTATGTCAAATATATTTTAATATGAGAGAAACGGTACATAACATTAAATTCTCTGTAGGTAGGCGGAACGTTTGATAATCATTCGCAAATGTACGTTATAATCATGTCTTGAGTATAAACACAACTTTGTAGGCGAAGTTGCTTAAATTTGGATACACTGTGGGAACAGCCCTTGTTTTACGTGTACATTACAGTTTGAAACAATCATATTAGATTAGTGTTGCGCATCAGCAAACTCGAATCTACGTACACATTTGTGCCAATTGCCTTCCACGTTCAAACGTTACGTGAGAATCAATGTAAATTTTGAGCGATATTGAACTTTACGTGTTAGCGCGACTCCCGCTCAAGTCGAAGTTGTTACGAATCGGAGTCACCATTATCGCATTTTGGAAGTTTCGACTCGGGAGAATTGCGTGATTCGAGGATGGTTTGGTCTTAGAATTGAGTTTTGATTGTGTTTCCGACCATATGCGTATCGAAATCTAGGCCGTCGTTACTCATTCGACACACGCCAATAGCGGGCTTCTTTGTGTTTGTTGTCACGTAGCTAAAATCACTCACTTAACGTTTACTTCATAAGAAGACGATGCATAAATAGTAAAATAGAACAAGGCCGGCGTCCTCCATGTGAATTTAATTGAAATTATTGCTCACCACCTATTCCATAGTGGGACGTAAAACGTAGGTAAGTGATGAAACGTGGGAGTGTACTACACTCCCCTGCCTACCTCTTTGGGGATAACAGGCGCGAGATCACGTAGTGCTTTTTGTTTTAAGTACATTTACAAGTGTCAAATAAACAAGATATTTGACGTTACTTTTATTATTTCTTGTAATTTAGTCAACTTTACTGCTGCTGTGCATTTTGGAGGGCTGTGTTAACTATCCCATTTGTTCTAAGTACCTATATAAAATAATAAGACTGGAAATAATGTAATTTAACTCAGATAACAGAGGTTTAACAATAATTCGAATCTAAGTATCGAAGCTTGTAGAACGGCTTGCCAATTGGACATGCACAGCTACAATTATTTCTGTTACTCTGCTGAGGTTTGGAACGCTGAAGGAAAATATCACCCCGAAACTTATACATCTTAGAGTCCTCTATAATGTTCTCTAAGGTATGTGAACCTTCGAATCGCATGACCCTATGAGCAACATGCTTTTATATTAAAAATCCTGATGGCTATTGAATTTGTATTTCTTGTTATATAGTGATGAACATATATTATTTCTAAACGCTGGTTATCCTGGTTAGCGAAAAATCTGTAGAGTCGATGCCTTTAGTGGTCAGCTCTTCGGTAGCATTGTAAAACATGATTAGTGTTTCCGGGCGTTTAAACTGTCGATCGCGAACCTTACGCTGAGATGACAAAAAAAACTTTGATTGGACTATGGAAACTTGCGATTAAATCATCTTCCCGTAAAAATATTTGACAAATTTCAGCACTTCTTGCGTGTAATGTGTTTATGATTCAAAAGCCTTTATTACTGCATTAGTATTATGATGTTAAATTAATTATACTTACATCTGTTTGTACGAGTCTAGTTTATTTTGCTCAAACATTCTCTTTAGAATGTTTATTCAGTTTGCTTGTGTTAATGGAGACATAACTTTAAGCGATTGTAAATAATTTGTTGTTAAATTATCCACCTGCAAAATCAGGACAGCATGACAATAAGCTCTTTCAAACATTGGGCGGTGCTAGGTGCGGTTTAGAGGCACATTAATTTGGCCACAAAAGGGCACGTCTACCAGTTATCCACTCTAATCTTTCAATAAGCTTTATTATTTTTTGCTATGAACTCAGTAATATCTTTGCTCATTAGTAAATAAATGCATTTCATAAATGATAATGTTAAATTGCATTTCAACATGAATATGTGTAATAATATTAATTAATAGACAGTTATTCACACTTGTACAAAAATATGTCATATTTCAACACCACCCTGCTGGGATTTGAATGAGTTGAATTTTATTTACTAGCACGGCCATACATATTTATATACAAACACCTGCACTCACATATATATATATATATATAATGTATACGATTGTTTTAACACAATGGAACGGTTATCTACTGTAATTTGTTGCATTAACGATCTTTCGCATTAAGCGTGGTACAAACTTTACCCAACCGTGGCGTAGTGACTTTGTTCCGTATGTGAAACAACGAACTGTTGCTCTCCCGCTGACATTTCACGATGTAAATAGAGCTCTCCAACTCCTAAATGCTGCTAATCAGAAGTTGTGGACGTTGCTGTTTCTATAAACTTTGCTTTAAAACCGACCGACTGAATTTTCCCGAGTAGATATTGTGTGTAGCTTGCGAGTAGACACTGATTAATGCCGATTGTAGAACTTTGCCGAATAGTATTGGATCGGGTCCGAAATTTTAGTTATGTAAACATACAGATCGTATACATAAAAAGACAAAGGTACATTTTAAAAATTATTTAATTATTTATCTATAGAGCAAATATTAGTATAAAGCACGAATATGTTCGAATATGTTTTGTGTAGTCTTTGTCGTAGGCAAAATTGGTCACTAGTGGTAATTATCTAACTATTCAGCAGTTCATCCAACGTATAGACTGTACATTCGAGAGTAGAGCATGTCCGAAGTCGGTTTAATTTGCAGATCGTTCGCCATCCGCAACCGCGCCAAGCCACAAGCGCTTCACACATAAACATGAACTACTAGTGAATGATTAAAGTAAAAAATATGGAAATAAAAATCAAGTCGATTCACACTAACACACACCCAAATTGAATTGTTTTAGTTGTTAGATTACAAAGCGAATGTTGGCGGAGGCAACTTAATTAGCCGTTACAACATTTCGCAACCCATTTTTTGCGCTGCACTCCACTCTAATAGAATTATCAATGATTGTAGAGAGAGAACTGGTGTCAATGGTCCTCGTAACGTTTGCTTTTGTGAGTATTAAAGTTCAATTTTGCGGTTTTGTTACGTCTATGCATGTCTTTTTCATTTCCACTATTTTGTTTAAAGCGATGTTGGTTTTGCTTTGCTGTTTTGCAACTGAGATGAGTTGTAATTGGCTCGCCAAATTGACAGTTTGTTCGTCCACTATATATAAATCTAAGTAGTAATATTCAATTGTATGATGTTCGATATAAAGTTTATTTCACGTAAAGAATAAAAATATGGTTAGTAGCAATGAGTGAAGCCACAGTAGCGCACAAATTACATTGTTCTGGTGAAGCCGATGCAATGCGTTCGCGTAACGAACGCTGTGGGAGTGAAACTCAATTAGCGATTATAACATTTCACAGCTTGATTAAATTTTAGTATCAAACACATGTATACGCGGGAGTATTGTACTGTACATTTGGTATAATATTTTTTGTGCTCTCAGTGTTTTTCGTTTGAGTAAAATTTCGATTATTCACTGCAATCAAGAATTTGTCTGGCGTTTTATTTATTTCTGTTTTATTAACTGCGAAAAAGTTTGCTTTTAGTGATTAATTATTAAATACTAAGTTGCAAATATTTTGAAGGTAAGTAGTCATTGTTTGATTGAAATGACATACCTAATCTTAAACGTTGGCATTTATGTCTATGTATTTCGCTATCGATAGCATTTCTTACTTAGTGATTACAATCTGTGCATATTCTCTATAACACCTTTCAGAACGGGGCTTTATTAAATAATTATGTAATAGGCTAATTATCTGTTAATCACTATTGATTCAGCGTAATCAGTATGGCATACTCTGAGAGGAAGTAACGTATGAAGGTTTATATGTAGGTATATACATATTACACTGATCACCTTTTTTTAATGTTTTGTAACTTTACAAAAATATATAAAAAACGTAACATCACACCTGTAATCTCTGAAAAGGTAGGAAGGTTTCGCTTTGGCTAAAACTGGTAGACATAAAATCAATTGCTACTGGGCCACGTAATCCTGCTGTCGCATCTCGCCAGCAAACGAAGCCAAAGAAATTACTTTGCACGTTAACATCGACTTGATTGCTTTCAGAGTAGTTTCCGGGAATCAGTTTATCAAAGGCACCCGTAGTGCAGCAAAGGAATAAATAACATGTCCAAAGCGTCATTTATTGTGGATCTTTATGCCTATTAGTTTCAATTAAGTAATGTTTCACCGACATTCTAACTTACAGTGTCGAGTATGTGGGTATCCTATTGGCGATTGCCCGTTGACAATGGATTTCGTTGAGCGTAGCTAAAAAAATAATTGCCTATTTTTTGTGATTGAAATTATTTTAATGATTTTACACGTAATTTCGCGCCTGTAATCCCCGAAGTGGTAGGCAAAGGAGTATAGTACCCTCATTTCGCCAGTTACGTTTACTTCCCACTATGGTATAGGTGGTGAGCCAGTGAGTGAGGATGGTATGGTTGCCATACACCGGGCACAAATCCATACTCCAAACCACTAATAGTAAAATCTAATTTAGAAAAGCCAATAGTATCCGACCTGGGACTTGAACCCAAGACCGCTCGATCAGCTAGGCAGTCTAAAACAATCGTACATTGGGCTTGGTAACAAGTTGTCACCATAACACCAAAACAAAAGTCTCAATTCTTACAATTCTGTTGTTCGCGTAATTTTAGCTCGAACCAGTTTTCGGGTAACATTATGCAGATAGTATTTGTAACATTTCATGCAGTATGGCCTAAGCTTACGTTTCATTTATACGACACGGCAATGCTATGTATCAGCCGCAGAGTGACAAATGTGGCAAATTCAGTCTCTGTATGATGTTCGCTCATGTTGTAGTGTTGCTAGTTAAAAACATTTTCGCTCCAGCTCCGGCCAAGCGACTAAACGTGACTCAACTTGTGTACGGCGAGCTAAATTATCTGCATTCACAGCACTGAATAGTAAATTGGCACGACGGTGATTCAAAGTGAGATTTAAAGCTTGAAGCAAAATCGCTTACAAATCATTGCACGTTTTAATTGAATCATTTAATAAATATATCTATCACATACACCTATCCAGCAAATTATAACGGTGAAATAAATTTCTATAATTAATATCGCATGACTAATAATTTAATACTATAATATGTTTAGATATATATCCCGCTATAGCTAACTTCGTTGTGTATACCCAAAGTAGGTATACCCAAATTCCTGCATGGCTCTAATAGACCGCGTCGAATTTGCATTGACGTTATGTTTATTCTATAGCATTAATTGAACTACAACGGAGCTCATATATGTGTTAATTACCTGTGGATTACGGAATATTTACTTAGCAACTGAGCCACATCGCTCCACGCATAGGATCAATTGACATAATAAGACGTCACGCCTGCATTTCTTTGAAGGGGATGGCAGTGGAGTGTCTTAATCCTTTCACCGGTTATATTACATTTATCATGGAACACTAAGAAGTTCAAGTTTAAATTTTACCTTTAATTTACGTTTACGCCCCACTATCGAATAGGTGGTGAGCCTATTGCCATACGCCGGATACATATCCAGACTACGAGCCACTACTAGGAAATTTAAATTAGAAAAAATTAGTACTGCTCGACCTGGGAATATAACCCAGGACTTCCCGATTGGCAGTCGCACCTGCAACCAACAGAAGCAACGAGGGAGTCAGGGTTTGTTTTTATTCATGTTTGTTATTTACGAATCATCTAAATATATTTCTCTGATTATCCCGTATTAAATATTATTGTGCGTATTCAAATTAAAATAATTGTGGCATTATTCTACATTGGCGACAGGTTTCAGTTTTACAAATAATACCTGTACAGTATCCAACGCAGCTATTTCGAAAACAAATTGTTTTATCGCTACTTCTAAAGCGGATCCTCGCGCCGCGCACGTATTTCTTCTCAGTCCGCATACAAACAGCCCCTAAGGAGGTGACAATCCTCACCACAAACAATAAAAATATATATAACAGTAAATTTGATACTTGGAAAACGTCAACCGCGAGGAATGTGCACAATTCGGATATTATCAGAGATATTTCCGCTGGGAGACTTTGGTTGCTTCCTCAAACGAGTTGAATGCATTAATAAATTATAATATATTGTAAGCTTACTGTACGTTTAAGACAAACTTATTAAAATTTATTCTTTTCTTGTTTATTATGATGTTACGTTTATATTTCATAAGTTTCCATACTCGTAAGCCTGAGATGCGAGCATATGGCAACACAGCGTTGTTTTTCTTATACCGTGAGAAAATCTTCCGCACAATTTTCTCCGTTTGTATTAACGCAACGTAAAGCTGTACTAATATTAAGCATTGCTTCGCGTAATTGAGATTGTAATAAATATTATCATAGGCAGGCGATCTTTACTTTACATTTTACTAATGTAGTGCTTTATTATCCAGACATGGTTTAATAGAGAAAAGATCGCATAATTACGGGCGTAGGCAATTTTTAAGACTTTTAGTTAGTTTTCCTAACACCAGTTTTTGTAACTTATGTAACAATAAAAAATAAATTAAAAACAAAATATTTTTAACTTACACAACTATCATAATTGAAATGTATGTCAAAAGACAGAAAAATGTATATTAGAACATAGAATGTATATTAGAACATAATAGCTAAGTTATACTGGGTACGACATGCAATTATATTGTGGTAGGAAAACACGTGCAGTTCGCACAGATTGTCATAATTGTTTGGTACATAGTGTTGGAATGTTTAAGCATCGTGCTTCGGCATTTGTAGGGAACCGTTTCAAATATTGATAGATTCATTTACCGGACAAATAGTGTTATCAAATGCACGTAGTGCGAAGATGAAAGTGGGGTGGGGAGATATGGTTCTCGTGTTGAAACTTCGAATAGCAAATTGCATTGTGCCGCGACGCCGGTGTCGGTGAGATGAAATTGGATTGCGCACTACTACCTAATAATTCCAATCGTGATTTTCGATGATGATGTTCGTGACAGCTCTCCACTGGCAACTATAATTTCGTTCACCTATTTCGTCAGGCTGTGACTTATTTTGTTTCTATCGGGCGCTAATTCGCGAATAATATTTCATGCCATTCATTCGGTCACGAAAAAAATATACTTGTGAAAAATTAATTGTGACCGGACTCGTTTCACATTCGCGAGTCGTTTTCATTACCGATTGTGATTGGGTTGCAAAAATTCATGACATTTCGAAACAGTTTTTTGCGAACGAAAATTGCTATGTCAACATAAATCATGTATATCATATTGTGATCGTATTCGTAACGGTATGAATTATTTAAAAGCTAATTATTGTTGAGGTACTGAATATAACATTAGGAACTAATCATATTGAAACAGTCATTGTGCCTAAGTCGCTCATATGCATAAGGATTCGTTTTAAAGCGTCCTAAATACATAATAATTGTGCTGCGAACAAGATTATCATGCACACAGGCGACAACAATGAGTTGCTTATAATGTATCAGAAACGAATGCGCATTACTGACACGAATGGAGCCATGTAACAACTGTTAAAAGTAGGCAATATATTGCTGCTGTGTACCTACTTACTTATTATTTATTTATTATTGCTACAATATATTTAAGGTGTAATAATTACATGTTTATATTAAATACGAATGAAAATATTGTAAAGTACTACGAGTATTATGAAATATTTATCATAGTACGTTATTATGTATCAAATTACGTGGGAGCTTCGCTTATATTATGCGGGATATTATAATAAATTTATTCACATGGTAACCGCTGTTTGTGTACATTAGGCTTATATTTCTAATAAATACACTTAAAAACTAGCGATTATGATTAAACAGTAAAAATTATAAGTTAAATATTTACATAAAAACATCAAATAAATATTGCTTACTTGCATGTTAAACGTCAGAAATTAATAGATTTCACGTATAATTCTAAATTTAAATCTAAAATGAAATATTACAGACAATACATAATAGTTATTATTAGTGCATTGTTATGCCAGATCCAAGCAAACAGCGGTTCAGATATGGTTGATATTTATTCTGTTCTTTTTAAAGGATATACTCACCTAAGCGTGTTAAAAGACCTTAGTAATAACTGAAAATGTTTTTTTCATTACTGGCCACAAAAGTTCTTATTTTGAGTGTCAATAATACTGGAATTGCGTCTTGTGGTTGTAAAAGAGTTTATTCTGAAACGTTTTACTACGTTTAATGGATTTGTGCTACCACTAACGGTCAACGAGGAACATACACACTTCGAGGATACAATTTAAAATTTTCAGATATATTGAGATAAAATCGCCCTTGTAGAGGAACGACAAGTAATATTTGGTGTTTGTCGTATCTATAGAAAATGTTACTCTGATGCAGTTACTACATATGTAGTCGTTTGGTTGTATGATTTCTATAATTGTGGTTGCTGTACATTCCAGTGTAAATAAAAATCATTTTGAAGCCGATGTGGCTCATTTGGCCTATTTTAAATATATTATTAATGTATGAAACATTTATTTATTATCAAATTAAATAAACTGGCAGTTTGTATAACAACAAATTGTTTGTTATTTAAAGAAAGCACCAATTATTTGTAGCTCGGAATTCGCAGTCGATCGAGTCAGCGGTTTTAAGCAGTACAATTCAGATCATAACTTTAAAGACAGATATGAAACAGCAGAAAAACTCATTCACTATATTTCTTCATTGTGTAATTTTCTAGCTCCCATGTTACATTCTCATAATTATTACAAAATCGTAGTTACGATTTATCTTATAAAAATTAGTTTGAATACTTTGTTGTTGCGTGAATAGGGCAATTTTAAAGTAATCAAACCTGCGGAATCGATCGGGCGGAAAGCAAAATTGCAATTATTATAGTTACATTCTATTTTTAGTGCAAAGAAAATTCGCTTCAAATGGAAACGTGGAAATGTATGAAAGCTTTCTGAAATCATAATTTTAATCATTCAAACGCTAAAGTTTTTGTTAAAAAATCAGCTTGACTAATCGCACATAGTGCTAATCGCAATAGATCAATTGATATAAAGTACGTTTTAGTCGCGCTGCTTAAAAAAGTTGTCGTGTTGTCATGTCATGTAATGTCAGTATTATACAATTTATTATAAGAAGTCTACCTCTTCTGTTCATATCTTACATTGATGTATATTTGTTAGAACCCGTTGTTCTATGTAGGTAATATGTATGTAGTTCATAAACATCAGCCATCATAAATACCAAAGGCACTGGGATCATGTTACCAGCATTGAATAGCTGTTGACACTGTAAAAAAGGAACCGGCAACGAGTAAGAGAGAACTCAGATGTATTGAAGCGGTGATTGAGCGCGCTGTCACAAGGCATTGGTTAACAGGTAATAATGACGGGCCTCGCACGTGGGAAGCTCCCACGGCGTTGCCGATTCTGTCTGTGCCGACTGAGTTCGCGATAAACTGCGCACGCCCGCCCACTAGTCGATCCCTCTAATTATATTCACCATAGTAACTCCGTTCTTAACTGACCGCGGTTAATTATTTATAAATGTTAATATAAATTGGCTGGTCTCGTTAACATCCAATGTAAATAGATGCTCTTTTTAAAAACCTATAATAATTAACATCATATGAACAAAGTCACAGAATAATCCGTACGTAATATGTTGCCTTTGTCAAAATCGAATGATGAATTACGCTTGCACATCTTAATATTTAATGCAATAAATTCACAATACCTAGCAAAATGTATTTACATTAGTAGGGTTATCGGAATTTCTTAACAGCTGTTAGCAAATGACTCGTACTGTGAAAAATAGAAACGCGGGTTCTCAAGGAGAGTCTGTGTTACACCTCCGTGAGCACAGATGCTTGGTGCGATTAGTGTTACAATTAAACATGTTTATCTAACTAGTTTCCTGTAATATGGTTTTGCGGCTTAAGGCTACCTCGTGCATATCAATTAGCGCAATCACGTTGCACGTTAAGATCCGACCGCGCCGATAACATTAACTTTTGCAAGAAATGCTTAGAATACTTTTATGGTTAGAGATAATTTTGCCTTTTAACATACCTCCACATTATATAAAACTAACTGATAAAAATAGGCTAAAAACTGTTGTTATGAAATTTATTAATGTATACCTACTTACGTATACATATATTTATTACGGATAGCTAACAATGTACCTATACAGTTACATCCAATATTGGTAGGTGAAAATTATTGCTATATTTGATTACTTTCGGCTATTAAAGTAAAAATAATTGCATGTTTTGATTAGTCGATGCTGTAATTTACGTTTCATGTTATTAATTTGAATTATAAATAATCTTTGTAATACGAGTATGTCATCAAACCGAGTAATAGTAAATGACATGATTTTATGTAGCCAATAAAATTACTTTATTCATAGTGTATGAAAATAATGACAGGTGGCTCTTAATTATATGAACTCAATAATGTTATGTAGTCGTTTTTTCTTTCACGTCTCCACGTTTAATATGACATTAACCTTTTAACGAAAGGCAAACTGTTATTCAGGCTAAGTGGGATTATACATTTTTCTATGCCTTTGTTGGTTTATAACGTAACATCACGCCTGTTATCCCCGAAGAGGTAGGCAGAGGAGTGTAGAACACTCCCACAATTCACCAG
>DWTO01003130.1:0-12964 GCA_018244755.1 Jemadia pseudognetus | reverse complement strand
ATACACGCACGCCGGTTTCGAAGACTTCTAACGTCCCCATCAGATAAAACCTTATCTATAACAATTCAAATAAATTAATGAATGTACTTAAAGTTACATATAACTACGCTATAATTATAACCCCTGCGCGATAACTTGAGACGTGGGTGATGACGTCAGAGCGCAGTGTTTGTACAGCGCATAACAAAACTTAATATGTGTCTTTACACAGTCCGAGCTGCTGAAAACAGCAACAGTATAATTGTTCGAAATTGAAAATGGACGCCATTTAGTCACCGAAATGACTACATACATTATATTTTAACATTACAGTACACGCAGAATTCAAGTTATCGCGTACGGGTTATAATTGTGTTAATTAATTTTTTAATCGTTTTTCCAAAGCTTCAGCTAACTTTTTAAAGTTTTGCATGGAACTTTATTTCATTTAATAGTTTATGGATTCCAGCTGGTGACTCTACTGGAATACATTAGCAGGTCCACGTAGTATTGTAACGAGAATATTACAAAATATATATATACAATGAGTTGATATACTGTTTCAACCCGAGCTACGCCGTAGCACGGCCCTGGACGCCCCCCGGCCTCTGTCTCGCGCACGCAACGGCTGACAGGGTTTTTGCGGCGCCATGACACAGTCAATAGGATGCTGCCTCAATGCCATCAATAGGACGTTTTTAGTTGATTGAATTTTAGGCCGATGTACAAAGCCTAGGAAAGGGGTTATAAGTGTTTGTCATCAACATTTAGAAATTAACGCCATCTGTTACCCATTATTGAAACTTTTACATTTGTAATTTGACTTAGGCGAACATTAATTGACTAACCCTACCGATCCGCAACCCGTAAGCCCAGCATGAGTCTTAGAATAAAAGTAACTCAGAGGAGGTTTATGTCTAACAGCGGACTGAGACAGGCTAATGAAGACGCTGATCCATAATCTTGCTATTTACCTATATACTTAAAGAGAATTTTCCGTAACCCTTTTTATAAACTTTAATTTTAAGGAAATATGTGCCGATATTGCCTTGCCACTTTAATTTAATACTTACAATCTATGTAACCCTTTTTAGAAATATTAAATAAGGCAAGCATGGTCCTTGAATAGAAATCTTCGTACCCATTTTTTGAACTTACAATTTTTGCAAATTTTATGCGAACGTTACAATCTTACTATTTATCTATAAATTAAGAAATGAACGTTTTCTACAAATTTTTTAAAGACAGCGAAGGTTACTAGATTTTGTGTAGGTACCTACAGTTAATATAGAAAGGTAGTGCAGGAAAATAAATTTCATTTGAAATATGTGTTACATCACAAGTACGTATATTTCACAAAATTAAATGTAACGTTAAATTAACATACCTCGTCGGGGATTACAGGCGTGAAGTTACATTTTTTTTTAAATGTAACATTTACGATTATATTTTCAATGTCAAATACTTAATAGTCTACGGTATGGTCAACTGTAGCACAGAGTATAAAGTTATAGAGTTATATTCTTTGGTGATAGAACCACAATAAGTTTTAAATTTAAAATCTAAGGGAATCACGATTTCAACCATTTTTGTACTGCTTATAACTTATTGAAAAAAGTACTTGTTATCTCGTTTATTTATTTGTGCCACTAACATCTTAATTTATTATTTCACTTTAGTTATTCTCTGGCGAAAGTGAAAACTATTTTAATCTGTGACAACACTTATCTTTACGCGCCATTTCTAACCTTGCTTGCCTGCCATTTTCTTGTAATTTAAGTTTTAAATAGATATTTATAAATCAATACAATATATAGGTACTTTGTTTCATCACATATGCTGTATATATCAAGAGTATAAATCACTACGTTCTAGTACTTAACATAGTCCTAAACACGGTCTGTATACTCTGTGTTCCCATTAGCGCTCGTAAATTCGTAACCGAACAATTTATTTAACGGCTGTATAAAACACCATAACGCGAACACCGCTCATTACGCCGGGTACAGGCTGCGAGGGCGGATATATCATAGCGCGCACTAATAAACGAATATTTAAGCGTAGACGAGTGCCAAATGACGCCATTGTGATAACGGCGGCTAAACAACCATGTCGATGGCAAAAATTATTGATTTACGTAACGCGTTGCCCCGGACATTTTGTCGTACTGAATGTGCGATATAACTTTGTTCCTAAACTGTTATCTTGTTAGCCAACAGACTAATAACTCTGTAATGTTGCCATTGCCACCATTATTATAGTTTGTTGTTGCTATTGTAAATATGTATGTGCATTTAGATACATTTATTTTTAGCATCGATGTCAAATGTGGTTGCGCAGAGTGCTTCAACAGTTTTATGAACATCTTGCTGTAACCTCGGGTCCTCATAAATAGTTGAAAACCGATTTATATGGAAAACCAGAAATATCTCAACCAAATAAGTCGGATAGTGATTTATAGGGTGTGATGACTCTGAACATAAATGCAGTAGCAGCATTGACGTATTTCTTCGAAACATCCATCCAAAGATGTTTCGGTGTTTCCTGTTTATCGCATAAGGGTTTCTCGATAATAATTATAAATACATCATGTAGATCATAACGAAACATCATGCCCGTAATACCCAAAGAGGTAGGCAGAGGAGAGTAGTACGCTCCCACGTTTCACCAGTTACGTTTAAATCCCAATGGGTAGGTAATATGATAATAGGTAATATATGTATTATTAAAAACCAAATCGTTTATCGAAATAGAAGATCTATATATTACTAAAATGAGATTTGAATTTTACATGTGATATGTAATGCCCGATCGCGTTAGAGCGGGCGCCTGGCAGCTAAATACTAGCAATTACCCAAGTTTGATTGCCTACTAATTGCCGTCGGAACGCCCGGGCGCCGCGCGTCCGCCGCACGTGTGCCGCTAACATATGTCTGTGGTTTTGTTATCTTATACTTCTGATTAGCTTGTCATTTGTTACTAATGATGTCTGTTTTTCCCTTTAACGAATTTAATGATGAATGAATAATGAATCATTTAATTTATCGTTATCGAAAAGTTTCTTTAGTACACGAGTTTGTATCACGACTTTCATGAATGTAGAAGAGACGATGGAGGTCTGTCAGGACGCTGGTGGAAACAGGCGTGATATTATGTATGATATTATTATTATTAAAATATAACGCGAGTTCCCTTGCTGGGTAATTGGAGAGCATCGAATGATATATCTCTGACTTTACAAACCGTAAAAAAGTCCGCTAAATAATGTAGTTTAGTATTAATAACACAACTAGGGCGAGCGGTGCATAACTCATGAGTGGGGCGGATCAAAAACCCAAGATAAATAGAATGGTGCACGCACAGACAGCTGAATCGAACTACGATTGCAGAGTTTGGCGGCGCTCCGGTCGGCGGTGCAAAGGACGAGCGGCAGCGTCCCGCTTTTGAGTCATAAATGATGTAACGTTACGTCAAAATGCCCCAAAGGGGTGGGCATAGTACTCCCGCGTTTTATCTGTTGCGTTATAAGAGTATGTCCCAGTGGTGGGGGTGAGGCTATTGCCATTGGGCAATACCCTCACTATTAATCAATATTGATTAATTATTTAATCTTTGATATATAGTGTTATAAGTGTAGAATGTCCTAGGCTTGGGTTTAACTAATGTAATAATTTTTGAGAACATTTTGTAATAATTTTTTTTTCAAGTAACATCACTCCTGTAATTCCCGAAGCGGTAGGCGAGGGTGTAATACACTCCCACATTCCACCAGCTACGCTTACGTCGCACGGGAATAAATACTAAATATAGTCTATTCACACGCGGTCCGCTTGTCGCTCGCGGCGGCTGCAAGTGGGGACTAACCTCAAAGCGCGCCAATACAGCGCCGCTCACCCGCAACCGTCGCATCCGAGTTGAACGGCCCGACCTTGAGTTGCGCACGCGCACCGAAAGCGAAAGGACTGCGATCCCGGAATTCAGCGCCATCATAGACTAATTGGACGCTCTGGCGAAACGCCCACCATCCAATGCACCGTTACATTACACCTTGCTAGTGCACTTATGCCGAGCTTACGAGTACCTATGCTATGCCATACCAAACATATCTGTATATTCAATGTTTATTTAATGTTCGTATTATTGTCGTGCACCTACTGTAGTGTAGATACTATGATGACAACCTACAGATCCCAGTTGGCTCAAAAACATGGAAGAAAATTTCTCACTTGTAAACAAGTTATCCGAGATAAACAAAGCCAGACTACATCGTAACATCATGTTTAAAAGGAAGGAAAGACGGAGAAGAACGTCCCATAGCTTACCATTGATTCATTATAATGTAATATCAACGTAACTCTTAGGAAAAGCACAATACAAATATGCTTCATCAGTTCGATAAGATCCAGGCGTACGTGACCCGCGACCGCCGGAGCCAATGCAATCGCAAAACCACATAGAAGTTCCCTCGA
This sequence comes from Jemadia pseudognetus, assembly GCA_018244755.1. Classification (NCBI taxonomy): domain Eukaryota; kingdom Metazoa; phylum Arthropoda; class Insecta; order Lepidoptera; family Hesperiidae; genus Jemadia; species Jemadia pseudognetus. The sequence continues at coordinate 8,516 of DWTO01003130.1, read as the reverse complement.
CGTGAATCACTAGAACGACGGCAGCCAATGTGAATGCGTCAGCGTACATTCGCTTTACGTGGCTTCCTGCGTTCACATTGCCCAACACATCCCCTAGGCAATCCATCTACCGAAACGCACTCTTTGTTTATTTGGCTTGAATTTATTACATTTAAACAGATAATGAGAATTGCCGACTTAGAAAGTCACAATATTGTTTTTTTTTATTACTGACAACTTTTCATCACCGTCGGTGATGGTTTCAACCAAAAATTATAACTCACTAAGTTTTATCATATGTTTGTACCTACATTGTATTGATAGCGACCTGCACATAACCGCAACTCGAAAACATTATCACGACCCAATTCCGCTTCGAATCTCAGCGCTCCACTTCCCCGGAAACCTCGTACGACCGAGAGCTTCTTTTTACGTTTACGATAGGTATAAAAACAGGGACGCCGGAGTCCAGGCGGCCTACATACGCGCTCCACTGATTTCCTGCCCGTTTTAAAATTATCCGCTCGCTCCCGGCGAAGCGGCAAAACGCCGCCCTTCACGGACCACAGCCCCCCCTTCACTCTAAATAGACCGACACTTCCCTGACCACGCTTTGCAAAGAAACGTAAAGAAATTCGCATTACTCACCAGCTATTATCGCCATGTTTAGGTCGCAATGCAAAGCTCAATTTGCCTGCTTAGGACTACAGCGTAGCAACTAACACGTACCGTCGTCTTCTCTGAAAATCATGATCTGAATGTTATTATGGTTTATGACTTTCCATTACCCTAAAATACCTAAGAGAAAACAAGAAGAAAAATTCCATTCTTCAAATGTAATTTTTTTTTATTTTTTAAATCTTATTTTAAACCGGTGAAACGTGGGAATGTTCTGCATTCATCTGCCTACCTCTTCGGGGAATACAGGCGTGAAGATACGTTTACGTTTATTTTAAAACATGGAAGCTCATTATTCCTGCAAAATGTTGTCACTCTGAATGTTTGAAATGAAATAACTAATCTATTTTCATTTGGCGATCGCATTACGTCATTCTCTTATGAAGAACGAAGCTCTTTTCAATTTCATGAGAGGCAGTTAGATTAAGTGCGCCATTATGTCCGTAGCCCGCAAGGGACGTCGCGTGGACGGTCACGTAAGTGGGAGAGATGGAGTGGCTATCCTTGTGTTCGTGAGCTGAGATCTAACGGGGTCAGTGTTAGGCCGCATAGCGCTGCATAAATAGCTTCGCTCCCCACTTCGGTGCACTCTAAGATCATCATGTGGAAGTCGCTTTAGGGATGTCCCGAGGAACTAAACAAGCATCCTCAACAGGCGCCCATTCAAAATGCGGAAAATAATTATTAGTTACCGTGAATTATTATTATAAATTGTGCTGCAATATTATCACCGTATTAGGAACACATTGGTTTCCGATGTTACTCCATCGTTGGGTCATTTTGATGACATAAGCGAATAAAAACTTTGCTTTCCGGACTTCCCCGAGAACGCGATTATATTTATGTTGTAACTGTGGTTAATAATTTGATATTTATTACGACTGGTAAATGACGTAGTTAAAAAATCACATTATTATTGACCCATGGTGTTGCTAAAACACACAAAAGAATAATGGACATGATACCACATATTTTCTTTTCTGTTTTTGTCTCCGTCACTTATTAATGCGATAAATAGTTTTAATGTCTTGTCAAATCTAACATAGTATATACTTATATTTACTCTCGTTTTTTCATTTACACTCCAAGTGAAATTCCCCCAGTTGTCATACCGCATCCCCAACGGTAGGCGGTTGTTTACTGAGCCCTGTATTGTACTGTACGCAATACGAGCATGTTCGTTGCGACTGATTCGTTTCGACGCTCTGACGACAGCCCTAGCAGTTGTCGGATATAAAACACAAGTAGTTTCGCAATGTGTTCACGCGCACCCGCTCCGCGCCAAACCGAGGGATTCCAGCGAGCGAACGCGTTGCAAAACCGTAAGTCCACACTATACTAGTTTCTTCATAAAAATTTGCCTGTACCAAAATAAATTGAATATTTAAAATGATAACATTTAAGATAAGATCAAGTAATTACACAAAATTGGCCCAACTATTTTTTTTTCAATTTCCAATTTGATTAAATTGTCTTCAATTGACTTAAATGTTTGTATATTTTCGTTTGATTGTTAGTTTAACCTAATTTGTCACTCTTAGAAATTTGCAATCTTCACACACAGACACATCTGTCGCTTGTACAGCTGTAGGTATTCAAAGATAATATTATAGATACTATTATGAATGCAGCACTGTGGAATATGGGTCGTTTAAATTTAGCGGTCATTTTCGAAATTGTTGACGCGCTTATATTAATATTCAGTCGCGCCGCCCTCATTATCGAATTACTATTAGGTCGGACTTACTTCACGGTGGTTCCCGTCATAAGCAGTTCGTATGTTCAAGTAATACTACTATTTTCACATAAGACACTGATAAATAAACAAACGAAACAGTTCGTTGACTTTGACGCATTGTCAGCGTTACACTTGTCTTGTTCGCCTTTTTTCAATCCACGTCGTGCGCGCCTTGCGCCCTCTCAACAAAGCTTCAATGCATACGCACTGTTAAATCCATAGACAAATGAACATCAAGTTTTCAACTTTTTATCGCTATTGTTTCTTCGATTTATCGATGAACTTCTCTTCACTTCATATGGAAATTTACTTGGTTATTATAACCGGTTTCGCATGCATAAAGTTTTGTTTTCTTTATTAACGTTAAATTGTGTCAAGTTGAAGACGTTACGTCATATTTGTTGTCACAATTTATTTCCAATGTCCGTCTACTCTTCATCACGGCGTTTTATTTTGCGACAAACTCCATAGGTGCTTATCGTAGAAACATCAAAGAGACGTTATCGCCAACATTGGCGATTGATCCACGAGCATCACAATACTATTAGCAGATGCTATCGCTTTATCTGTCAGATCGTGTTCTGTAAAAATATTGAATACACAACCGCACTACGAAATCCGCTCTTGTGCAGAATTGCGTTTTCCTCAATAAGCGAGCATAATAGTCACCGTAATTACATTATCGTTCATATCTTCGTGGATAAAATCTATAGTACATTACAATAAGGAGGCCACGATATTAATATTAAGAGTCGACAGCAAAATTTGAAAACAATTTATTTAAATGAATCATAGGGGGATAATATCAGTGCACGCTACGTAAACAGTCACCAGTTCTTTATATAATAAGGTGAACAGTTGCAGAATTATTTAACACCAAGTATCTCTTACGATTTTGCTAGAATATTATAAACCTTATTCCTCTGACATAAAGTCAAAACTTACGTTATTAGCAGAACCACTTGATTCGCACTAGGGGTATATAGCTTGTATCATCAAAATCAGCGAAGCATACCAACTCCGAGAGACTTTCAGCCTTGCACGAAGAAAAAATAACCCATGTAATGTTTTGTATAACAAAGTGCAATTACTAACTTTTCCCCTTCGAAAGCCAATTACGACGCAAAGAACTATAGGTACCTATGTACGTGTTGCAGTTTAATACCGCACGACATTAAAAAAAAACCCAGACGGCGTAAATAACAAATATGTAATTGAGATAACAAATTGAGGGGCACCGACAATAATTTAAATATATAAAACTAAAGAGGCCACAAAAAAGTGCGAGCAATAAGTAAAAATATCTGTCAATAAAGAAGTTCCGATTACATAGCGGGTGACGTCAACAGCACAATACCGATAGAAGTAGACAATTTCGATCGATAAGTAGGCGAAAAAAAAACGTTCCGGCCTGATTGCGGAGTCAGGGTCGAGTTTGGCAACGTGTTGTGGAAATCAGGCAGACCTTGACCGCAGTGGCGACCCTCAACCGGTGTCTAACGCTGATCACTAACCGATGTTATGCCGAGCAGTTCAACACTCAGTACAAAATGACAGCGCGGCGGTAATCTGTTCCCGGCCTTAGGTAACTGTGACTTAAGCGTTGTTAGTGTTGTAGCATTTCTGCTTTGTGTCCAAGCATAAAATTATTTCTAAAGAGCATTATCTACTCACCTTTATCTATCTGGAAAGTAATACTACGTAATTATAAATATATAGAAGTTAGTTATCTAGGAATATTTTCTTTAATGTAGAAGAAGGTCAGCTCAAAGTCAATTGGTCAATCACTCTAAGTCAAAGTGTATCTATTTGCTATATTACATGTAACTTTAGTTTATTTATATACATACATTCTTTTCCTTCGTTTATTTCTGTTTTCCTAGTTTTATTAAATTTTAATCATGTTCCTTCTTCATGTAGCATAGATAATAAAACGTGTTCGATGTAATGCCATGTATCCAGGCCAAGTCAGTTTGCAGCCGGAAATTGGTGTTAGAGATGAACGGAAGGCGAAAATTCAGGCTCGTCACGCGATCCGCATCGCAGTAGCCATGTACCAAAATACCCACCTGGTACCAATACTTATTTATTTGGTCTTAAAAATCTGACATTTAAACTTTTATTATTTAAAACCTTACTCATTACTTTACACATATACTTTATTTTGTTAACCTATTATAAAACTGCAACGTGCATTATTTACATTAAATTATGAACATGCCAAAGTAGGCAATACCGATATTATAGGTAATCCAGTATAATAAACAATAATTAAATATTTAGAGTTTTTAAGGATACAAGACATATACATAATTAATTACTAATCTATCGAATTGGATAGCCTGTAATGGTAGATGTAGTTTTAATTATTGTAAATAAATAAATTAATACATTACAGACAATTTTAATTATCATTGTATATCAATTGCAATTATAAAAGTCTATATAAAGTTTGTAGTGTTAGTAGCGCACATAGCGCTAACATAGGCTATAGAATATAGATTGACGATTTCACAATCTACACAAAGCCTGAGTGATTGATGCAAGATGGCGTCCTGCAAGGAAGTGCAGGAATTCGCGAAGCGCGTTAGGGGGCGCGGGGTAGTTGTGGGAGGGGAGCGGTGTGACCTTCGCGCGTTGATGCAATGTCGCCGTGTCATTGACCACCGCGCCGCGCGCAAACAGTTGCACTCCCCCGCCCCTGAGCCCGCGCCCCACACCCGCTCTGTAGCCACCCCTCCCCCCGACGTTCCGTTTCACGTTACGACCGGGATGCATTACTTTACGATGTTGTGCTATAGTCTTGTAGTATCCAAGTTTTCAGCCAATTACTTGATATTGGTTGATAAGAGAAATGGTGTTCGCACGATTTGTCTCCGCCGTACCAGGTAATTCTTGCAATATAGAATTATAGAGGATCTATATTTAATTTTAATCTTTAAAACTTACTAAGTTCATTTTGAATCGTATACTTGCCAAATTTTTGTTACAAGTTTGAATGCAATATATGTATAATTTTGAGCAAAAATGATTATGAGCTTCAATCTAATTTTCTATCTGATGGAAAATATTTACCTACTTACATATTAACTGTCATAGCCGATGTTGACGCGAGCCATAAGTTTTCTTTTGAATAAATAATAATATATGTACCTCCAATTCTACTGTTATTATTACTACTAAAACTCTAGCAAGCCATACGACCACATTTCTCAGTTACATGTGTTTACGTAAGTGGGGTGTACGAACTCGGCACCGAATCACCTTCGCTTCGTCCCAATATACAGGTTGAGGTCGAATCGGCAATAAAAGTAGTTTTCGATAATACCGAAACGACAAACACGATTACTTTTGCGCTGCGGTTCTGCCGCTCGAGTTTGCGCGGGAAAGTTGAAACTTGTCAAAGTACGACCATAGACTAGAACAAAGAGAGTGTTAGATGAAGTTAGTAATTTAGTCAAATAAAAAACACATTACTTAACTTTATGTTCATATAAATTTTTTATAAGCCAAGTGAATAGAACGTTAGAAATTGTAATTATGCGTGTTGTTACACTATTAACGACTAGTAAAATATCAGAGAACAGAATCTTATTTACTTATGCAACGCTTTTCTTTCCCACAGAAAAATGTTAACTACAAGCGCGGTTATTCGCATTCCTCGATACGAGTACCTAGCAATTTAAAACTGGTTTCGCCTCCGACACAATCTTCAACACGTTGCCAATTTAATAAAATTTAGTGACAGGACACCGCGACTATATCGACGTAGATACCAGTAAGAGGTACTTGGAACTGATTCTCTATTAAAACAAGATGGAACTGATAGTGTATTCAAACAGGAGCTTATTTCATAAATATTTATGTAAAGCGAAATGAATTATACGAAATAATACAAATTAAACAACATCCGACCAAATGTAACCATGGCAGAATAATGGTGGTATTGGACCTAAGCTAGGACTCTTGCGGTCTAAGTTGTATCAATACATGGTACGTATCCCCCTTTTTGCGGGGCTCCTGAACCGAATTGAACCTGACCTTACCCAACGCGAGCGACCTAACCAAACAGTACGCACGCACAGACCGACTCGTCGATAAATGCATCCGGCCGCTGTTTGCATATGTTGAACGTTTTAGGCACAGATAACCCAGCTATCGCGGGCTATCGCGCCACTGTGGACACCTATGTTCCCGTCTAAATGAAAGTTATCTGTGTTATTGGTCCACGCGGCCATTGGTACCGCACTATCGGGTGCTCCGGCCGTCTTTAGGTACTTGCTGTTGCATAAGACAGAAGCGCTTCGCGGAAACTTTTGTATACTTTTCGTAAAATAAACATCGATGCAAATGTACTGTGTGAAATCATTGTTTTAACTTTGTTATCGCTATTATTATGAAACAGTGTTTATGTTACATATTGTACGTAATGTCAAAGAGTTAAATTTATAACAGACATCGCACTGCCAACGTACAGATTGCAAGCAATGTAACTGACAGATTCCTATTTAGGTAATGAGCGATGCCCAACGTTTTTAACTGAATTTGTACACTTCTCAAAATGGTATCAACGTTAATAGCAGGCAAAGCTTACAGTAAAAGTGCTTTCCACTTAGAGCCCAGACTCTACAGATTACACATCCAACTGCGGGATTACCATCACTGCTTCTACTGCTTAAACTTAACAGCCACATTGTACCAAAATACATTGCGGTCCGACATAGGCTTCTACGATTGATTCCGTAAATCTATTTTCGACGCATACGCACACTCGCTAAACAAGAAGACAGTGGTCCCGCGAAACATGTGCTTCGTTGGTTATAATTGTATAAAATAAAAGAAACGTAAATATCTATGTTGTTGGTTAACAAAAAATTGCTCTGAATTCAATTTCGCGACGAGGAGATGAACGTCAGCAGCCAACGTAACGCCGTTGTACGTGTAACTTTATAAAAATTATGAAGTGCCTCATTTTTTTCTTCTTTATCTTCTCTCTTTCGTTCGTTCGTTCTTTTTTTCTTTCTTTACAAAAGGCACTCATATATCCTATATACAATATTTGCCATCGCGTCACGTGCAGCATTACTACTAACGTCATGTTTTCACAACACTGAATACCTACTATTACATGTTATAAAATGTTCATTTCATGAATTTTTAAAATTAAATTCGAGTATGAACGAAATTGAGTAATAAAATTAATAACAAATAACAAATTAATAACATTAATAAAATTAATAACAAATTCTAATAAAAGAAACTTGTTATAATTCTTGAAACCCTATCGGACACCCTGATGCCTTTTAGCGTAGTATTTGTATGATTTTCCTAAAATATAATTGAGCCCTGGTATTGCGTTGGAGGACATTTCATTCTTGAATAACAACCACGTCATTCACACTTGGACAAATAATAAAATGTGCATATAGGTAAGTAAAAATATACGCGTAATATAATAGCACGAACAGATTCTACTGCAACACATGGAACGCTGAACCTTAATAATACTAGTATGTTTAACATGTACGGAGTTTGGCGTGAAAAATATGGCTTAGTAAACAGGCTCCCACTTCGAGGTCTGCAGTTTGATCCCTAGCTTTATGAAGTAATAGCTTTATGAAATTTTTAGATTTATATAAAATGTTCTGGAGTAAAACACCGAGGAAACTTGTATGCGTCAGAATTTACCCAAGCCTTGTAAATTCTGCTCACCCACTTTTAGGCCAGCACAAATTAAAACAATACGATTAACTCGTATATTTTTTTAGCTGACATGGCTAACGTTGTTCTGCCATGGAATTATTTCTATTGAATATGTTGGTTATTATATAAAAAATAAATTATCTGTAGTCAGTGTGTTTTAAATGATCGTTTTAAATGATCAAAAACGGAACGACAGTTAAAAAATTTTGGATATGGATTGGATATTCATAAAAATATATTAAATGAAATAAAAAATACAAAGTAGGGTTAGAAAGGTAAAAAATTGGGTTTGACATATTTTCAGACCTACCAAATATACACAATTTTTTTAAATAAAAATCTGTCAAGCCGTTTCGGAGGAGTTCGACCACTAACACTGTGACACGAGATTTTTATATATTAAGTTATTCTGGGCGGT
>DWTO01003129.1:0-12964 GCA_018244755.1 Jemadia pseudognetus | reverse complement strand
TAGATAAAGAGGGTATTCTGATATTTTTTTTTATTTCTACTGTCCTAAATATAGGACAGTAGGCTTATCTGGGTTAATGGCCAGTATTAATCATACTATTGTGTAATGCGTAAAACTCGACATAATTAATCTAGGGAAAAAATGTTGGGTACAATTTCGTTGATGCAGCAAAGGATGGTTAGAAAATTATAGATAATACCTATTTACGGTAAAGACCACGGTCAAATACAACATTAGTCTCTCAGTGCACTGCTGGACACAGACTTCCTCTAACGGGGTTTCTGGGCATGCAAATTATTGCAAAAGTACTAAAAAGAAATGACGGGCAAAGTAATTTTAATCGATTCTATGTGATCCTCAACCTTCAACCATTACAGAGTTCAAGGCGAACACGCTTTATGTAACCTCAGGGGGTTGTGATTCATCAAACAGCCTAATCTGCATTGAGCAATTAGCGTACGCTAATTAGTGATCGGTCGGCTGGAGCGGTCCGCAGTTTAATTACAGCTGAATCAAATTCGATTGCGAGGCACACGTATAATTTAAATGGTTTTCATAATGTTTCGAATGCTATTATTATCAACCCTTTTATTGAATGACAAGGGTTAATACATACTATATATTTTGACTGTATATATTTTTGACTGGCCCGTTGGTGCAGTGGTTAGAGAACCTGACTGTTGCAGCGGAGGTAGTGGGTTCGATTCCCACCCAGAATATTTGTGTGATGAGTACAAGCATTCGTTCTGTGTGTAGGTATAAAAATATCTATTCAAGTACATGTTTATGTATTTTATCAGTCTTCTGGTTACCATAACACAAGCTCTCTTGACGCTTACTTTGGGATCACGATCAGACGGCCCATATTGTCCCGTAATTTGTCACAATACCAAAGTGCGGGTAGACAGGTATTACGCTCTTAAAAAATATTATGGGAAGTCTAACTATGCTGTGTTCATCGCGACATTTACCGACAGCTTTGAAGAACGTACTCTTAAAAAAATTTGTACTCAATGTTGTTCTTTAAGGCATGTTAAGAGTGCCAAACCGCACTCGGCCAGCGTGGCAGACCGGCGCCTTGACCAGTTATATTTAAAGATACGAGTCGTATCCGTTAGTGGAACGATCAAAAGGATAACGACGATATCGTATTTTGAAATATCAATCAGAAAATAGCTCAGTACCTGCCTGCATTTGGACATACGTCAGATTCGCAAAAGCTTTAAATAAAAGCATCAATACACCAAAAGAAACGCACATATAAATAAACGTGGTAATGGCGCTGAGAGGCGGTGGAATAAAACGGACGCATTAAACCGTTGAGCGGGAAAACGTTACCACAGTGTATAAAAATACGTAGGTAAAGATATTACGTTTGCACTCGGCGAACGAACGACCCCAGTAAAGGTCCGTCACAGACACAGCTGTAATATATATAATATTTTCTATACAAACACTCCAGTGACACACTTAGCTATAAAATATATCTCCTTTATACATTACAATTGTGTGTAATTGTACTCAAATGTGTGTGTAAGTGAGTGTACTGTAATTACAACACAGCACATTATTATACACTAAAGCTCCGTTTGTGTAGACCTTTACACATCTACCTATTTTTATACATACACGTGAACAAAGGTTATATACAGCGTATAAAAATAGTTTGATTTACGCGCGGAAAGCTTTTAGATTTTTGATATTAAAAGTACAACCACGAACGCCTCGCCTACTTTTTTTCGCCACAGGAAACCACCGACGCCCACACTCACGGCACCACAAACTTACCTACAGTATTAAAATCAAAACACAAAACCAACTCACGAGACGTAATCGTAAAACATTCACTTGATTTGAATGATACAGTACATATTCCAATCAATAGATTTAGAATCGTAATAAACTTCTATACTACGTTATGTGTATGGTTTTGGAAAACCGTAATATGTACCAACGACCAGGGCTGCGTAACGCTATGAATGTAGAAGGAACGCATCAGGTCTGTAAGTAGAAGTATTTGCTAACCGATCGGGTGCGTTGCTAGGGGCCTGATACAGTGATAATAATAATAATACCTACGCACTCACCAATGTATGAGTACGTTCCCGTCTCGCAGGCGCGCCGCGTGAATGAAGTCGTTGCACAAGCTGAAGTACTGTGTGAGGTTCTGGTCCGGCGAGTCTGACGCCATTATGCACAGGTAGTGTTTGTCCTGGGAACGACAATGTTTGGTTACAATCTGTTAATACTGAAACTTCGAACAGACAGAACAGCTCAGAAGTACGGAATTGTGACAGTTAGCGCGTAGGCAGCGTAGCAGACCGCGGCCTGAACAATACCATTCTGACAGGAGACTCGTCTCCAACAGCGGAACGATAAACGGATCGATGATGTTAAAATATGTAACATGTATGAAGTGAGTGATGAATTTAGAAAGTACAGTTCAGCTCTGTAAGGTCACAGATATCTGACAATAGAAAGTGATAATAAACTCAATAATCTTCAACAATATCAAGTCGCACGAATCGGGAATAATATTCTTAACTGGAAAAATCTTAACACAATGACCGATGAAAGACAATAGATATAATCTTTGCTTACTCATTCCTTGCAAAGAAGCTATTGCAAGACTAATGTTACAATTTTTTCCCGAGCGCTGGGGGAGAAGCTGTGTAGGGGGTAACATTTGTTATAGCAAAGTAATTAGTGCGAGGTGATGGAAAGTACATTGTACAAGCGAGCGTGTGTCGTGCTCGTGGCGACCCACTTGCAGAGAGTTCATAGTCCTTTGTATTATTTACGACTGCCTCGTTTGTTACGTTGGCTGCAAGTGCGACTGCCAATCGAAAGGTTCTGAGTTAAAATTTTTCTAATTTACATTTTCGAGTAGTAGCTCGGAGTCTGGATATGTGCCCGGTGTATGGCAATAGGCTCACCACCCATTCCATAGTGGAACGGTAAACATAACTGGTGAACCGTGGGAGTGTACTACATTCCTCTGCCTACCTCTTCGGGGATTACAGGCGTGATGTTACCATACAATATTCTTTATTGAACACTAATCCACAACAGGATAAAGAAAGCACTGTAAAAGAGAATACAGGCATGCAATAGACGAGCTTCACGCTCTAGCGCGTCGCAAGAATACGAGTAGGCGCGGATTACAAAGAGCACGGGCCGAAGTACAAATCTGAAGCTATGATCCGAATTACAAATTAGAAGAAGGGCAGCAGCTCTCTAAGGATAGACATATTTGGTACTCGGTGCTCTCTGCCTATCCCGTCACGGACCTGTCGTGAAGATATGTATTTAGAAAATTTTAATGGATAAATTTTTTTAACAAACACAAAAATAAGTGCGTGACGCCAAAGACCCATTGTACCTACACCTACTAGCAGACCCAATTTGGTGTTTACGGCACTGTAAATAAGGTGAATGTATTGGCTTTCACTAAGCGTTTGCAGTTCGCACGAGCTGTAAAGTAAATTGGGATCCCGGGGGCGTCCGGGGAACTGGAAATTGGATTCGATAGCATTAGGCTCCGTGGAGAAAAACGATAATCGTGGAAATGGCTCAGTCCTTTTGATAAAAACACTTTCCTCTTTAAACATTTTGCCACCAGTACAACAGAGATATGTATTTCTGACAATGTCTTATGTATTTGTCTTATATGTATATGGTTACATGTATTTCTCCTAGACATAAGCGGAGTACATAAGTATTTACACAATGTACGTTACTGACAAGCTTTTTTGGCTCTTCTTCGACTTCTCTTCAAACCTTGCGTATACATATATGTACATGTTTTATACATGTAGTTATAATCAAGATATTTATATTTATACACAATTGCAAATTGCGCCATATAGAATTGTTACAGTATAGTTATAAATATTATAATCCTTTCAACATGAGAGCGACACCTGTGCGATGCTGAACTATGTACCTAAATCCTGTTACAAGTAAGGGAGGTCGCCTGCGGCGCCTTTTGAAGCGATTTAGTAGCGATTCAGTCGCGCGACGAACGCCATACAGTCGCGATGCGCGTACGTCGCCTCCGTCGCGCCACAGCATCGACTCTGCGCCTTAGGAGACACGGTCTTTAACCCGATGTCGCGTGTAAGTGGCGACGCAATAGCGGAGTCGAATCGCGTCTATCGCGCGATGCAAGCGCGACCAAGGGTCTAAATAAGCGCTGCAGTCGCGCGACACGCGCTACTGTGTCGCTGCAAAAAGTCGCCAAGAGCGATCCCCATAAGCCGAATCATATCATGTCACTGTACAGGTCATGAAAAGTCAAGTTTGTTATAGGGGTAACAGTGTTATTTGGGGTAACAAAAATTGGATTCGTCCGCGCCTCCACCGCCAGGTAATTACATGGGGGTAGTTTTACTGTAGTATAACGACGTACTCCAGAAAGGTAACCTGACATGATGGTGTAATGATTACTACTATAATATTGTTCTAAAATATTTCAAGCTTGCAAAATACATATTTAAAACTAAAAATGAAAACAAGTATTTAATAATTTACCAGACATTCACATTTGCTATAGACGTAACGACACAACAAACTTATGAGTGAGTAGCAAGGGCTTTTAAATATGCAACATTAAAGTTTGCAATTAAACATGTTTCAACTTAATAATTATGGTAATTAATACAAGATTGTATGCGGTGTAACATATACATATTTAGAGAATATGTTCATTTTGCGTTTGTTTCAACAATAAATTACGGTGACATTAATGGGGCAACACTTATTGGACTGGCTTTTTTAAAGCGATAGGCTCGCGTTCAACTAAAATCGCTGTTAATGGTAAGCGAGGTGTGGCCTATGACGTAGCATGCTTGCCTACACAGTGCCTATTCACTTCTATCATGAGCTATTCCAATGTATAATTCGGGAAAATAGATAGGAGTTCTACTCTTTCCCAGTCTGCGGCTTAAACAATTGATATTTATGGCTTACGGAGACGCAATATGAATGATTTTTCTATAATCATTATTAATATCACTGTTGTACCGGCCGATGAGCTCCCTTACGGGGGTTAGACAGGTAGCACCGTGTGCCAAATATCTTTACACTCTGACCTGATTCTTCCATATACTTAATTACTTAATTCGCAAAATGTATTACTTCAATACTGATTAAAAAACAAAACTTCAAACCGCCCTCTGCTTGCGCTTCTAAATTAATATTCACACAGTTTAATACAGATATCGGAGGTGTTGGAAAGAGCAACTTTGAGATGAGTTTGTTAGGGGTTGGGCATGAATAAGGGATCTGTGCGGAGCGTCTCGCGAGGTCCAAAATGAGGTATTAAATTTTATTGTAATGTTGTACATAACACTGTAAGTAATATTGAAAAATATAATTAGGTACGTGGAAAAAACTGGTGTCTTTGTGACAGCTACAATAATTATTTGGTGTTTCGAGTGAAAATGCTTGGATAAGAATCGCGGACTTATTCATACACAACATCTAGTAAAATCAATCCGCTTTTGTCATATTTCCACGTGCCGTTCATTCTTCCTGCATAACTCCCTGCAAAAACTGCAGTTTTCATCGTGATGCTTTACAACAGTTAATATTAAATATCTGTCATTGAAGTTACGAACGCTCGGCGGCGTCCTTGGCTGTGTCGATGTACTCGTATATGAATATTCACAGCGCTTGTCTCGGAGTACGTACGCCGAGGGAGATCGCCCGAGTCGGAGGCATTTAAAATATACCGACGTGAATTAACACGGTGTTTAAATTCAAAATTGCTGTTACAGAGTTGTTATGAAATATTGTTATCTCTATTGTTTTGTTTGATAACGATGTATTTGAAAGTGATGAGTTATAGGTAGATAGGCTTGTTGTGCAGGTAAATGAACGAATCACGTGAATGAATGGTTGATTGATTGAATGAAGTAAAGAATGTATCGTTTATGTTCGTATTATACATCTTCACGAGCTACCTATGTGACTATATGAGAATATTCTCTTCTTGTGTGTTTGTTTATGGAATGTACATTATAATAAGATGCTCTTCAAGATGGTCAGAAAGCTCTACTGACAACAGACACGTCATTACCGTCTTTTATACATACGAGGCAACAGACTCGCCGTCTATTCCATGGCACGTAGAACATAACGAATGAATCGCGACAGTATAATATACACCACTCACTACCTATCCCTTCGGGGCATACAGGCGAGGCGGTAAATAGATTGGATATACAACATTTATGATATAGTATATGCAATATCAAACAGCAAAGCTGTTCTTTTGAAGTTGCGAATTTCGTAGCTCATGGGATATGCGTTATGGGGCATGGAGAAGGCCTTCATTTGATATTCTACACGCGCACGGTAAAGAACGTGCGCGAAACAAACCGGACCAGAAGTGCTTCCGGGTTTGAATTGATTTACGTAATGCTGAAAAACTGTATGTACGTACGTATATGTATGAACATATAATAAACTTATACATTCCATACAAACCTGTCTTTTATCGTAATGTGCCATTTCTTCACCTTGAAAACATTCTTCAGATTTTTTTCACGTAATATAATATAACCCCGCGTTAAACTTTTTTTCCATCGCGAATCCATTCTTCAATAGCGTGATAAGCAATGTTTCCATTTGGCTCGTGAAAATGCGAGGAGAAATTTAAATTTCGAATGTTAGCATTTTTTCCCGCGCGTAGTCGCATTCGAAAATTTGGTAAAAACAAGCCAGTGTTGTTGAGATAAAAAAAATTGTGTCACAAAATTTTGGTAAGAAAATATGTATGTAATTCGTAGGCAGAAAACTTAAATATAGTATTTACTTAATAGAATCTAACAATAGACAATGGTGAGACATAACGACGATATAAATATTTATTACAATAAATATAGTAAACTTTGCTTAACTTAAATTTTATATATGAGTACACATGTTGTTGCTGTTAAACAGAGTATTAAATTAAATATTAAATATTCAATACTCACAGAGTGATGTCGCCGAGCGGCGTCATGTATGGACAGGATATGCGTAATTTTAAATTTTTCCAGTTGAACCGGGTCCTTCGAGTCCCGATAGTTGCCCACGTAAAGACCCGAGAGCACCTAGAATAGAAGAAAAATATATACATATTTTATACAATTTAATTTGTGTTTTAGGTTATAAGTACCTTCGAGAATTTGTGCATTTATTATCTACTATAATATCGTTACGCCAGGTCCGCTACGCAGTAGGCAGTCAGCACCGAGTACCAAATACTTTTATCCTTACAGAGCTAACGTTCTACAGTAGTGAATTTAGTTTGTGGTAAACTTACATGAAGTAATATTAATAATATGTTTGAATGATCGACCTAAATTATTCCAGCTAAGCTCTATACTGATTTCATCAAAGCTCCACTTTCGCAGGTTTAATAAAATAAAGGGTTTTGCGACGTCATATGGTACAGCCTCTCGGCTGTTAGTACTTCTTCACCTACTAATGAACATATAGGCAGGCTCCGTTTATGCTACTCGTATATTAATGAATAACATTTTATCAAACGTATTAAACTACCACTGATCTGTTTATATCACATTTAAAAAAATCTCACGTGAGATTACGGCTTGTGGGGAGGGGATTGAATCAAATCTCACGAAATCTCACCAAGGGGGAGGGGGGGTCGATTTTTTTTAACGCCTCACGTACTTAAAGGACGCCCTCTTACAGGTTAGGTAGAGAATACTAAAATCCAAATATTTCTATACTTATCCTAAGGTCAGATACTGGCTGATGGAGAAGTCAGGTGTCTCAGAAATCGGCGTTCATAAATGAAGCGAGAAGTGAATGCAGAAGAATTACATCTCTTTTTTCAGCCCTGTTATCGTTGCACTGTTGGAACATGGGTCTCCTCTCAGAATGAGAGGGTTAAGGCCATAGTCTACCACGCTGGCCAAGTGCGGGTTGGCAGACTTGACACGCCTTAGACATTTTTTTTGGAGAACTAATTTATAAAAAGTATAAATTGTAACGAAAATTTTAACGAAAGCTCTCAATTTACAATCAAATTGACTATTTATCAATTCGAATGTTTTATGGGCACACTGAACGTCATTAATCTCATAAGAACTAATCAATTTCCAAGTCAATTTGTATCGATGAACATTGTAGATCGACGTACATACATATTGTCTTAGTATTATTTATTAGAAACGTACGCCGAGGCAATTTATTGTCGATGAATTTCATCGACATTATTTTTATCAAAAATTCAAGGTTAATTTGTTGCTGAACTTATCCGATGGGTAATTCTCAACTAAAACCGTCATAAATATTAAGAAGACTTTAAGAAGATATTAAAAAACAGAGAAACGTATAGGCGACATAAATAACGAAGAAAAAAAAGATAAAAATTCAAAAGCGACCTTTTGAAAAATTTCTTCATTCACTTTAAAGCCACACATGCATTCAGAGCGTTAACTTCCGCCCACGACGAGGTGCATTGTTCGTATCGCTTCTGTAAATTAGAAGCGGTTTAAACAAACGCAGCCTAAATCCAAACAAACGATGGGTGCCAAGGGCGGTTAAATCTTTGACCCTCTTCATCTCCGCCTGATGTTTGCTGGGAAATCTACCAACAATCGAATTGGAAAATAATGGACATTCAAAACTCTTTCTTGACGGCCCTGAACGTGATATTCAACATAAAGTTTATTTTATGAAGTTAATTTAAATGTTTTATTGCAGCCGAAAATTTAGTTTACAATCTCAAGTTTACGTTAATGTTTAAAATACATACAATATGAATGTTAGTTTTTAATGTAAAGCTTATTTTCACGTATCACATGGAGCTTCCATTAGTATTTCACATATTGTTTACCTTATTGTTTCATTTACGATATGGAATTTACAATATTATTTAAATACAATATGGACAATATGAAAAAATTATGATTAATTTATTAAATTAAATCTTAATTATATTTATACATTGAATCGTTCATAATGGTTTTTCATTTATAAACAACATATGAATAATAAAATGATTAATATTTTATTTTATATGAAACTTATTTATCAAATATCTAAGTTCTCATATAAAATATGAACGCAGACCGCACGTCACCAATCGCGTGATATTCTCTGTGGCGCGCTGAAATACGAGTGTTATTTTCGCCGGCGCTTTATGTCGTCTGTGGTATTAAATTAACAATAAATCAGTTCTCCTGCCCGCGGTATTGTATGGATCCAACTTGATATACAAGCATACAATCAGATCGTACGTATTTTTTCAGCACCTTTTTTGATCGTATTACGAAAGTATTAGCCGAGTTTTATGTCATTATGTAAGGTACAACAATATAATTATTGCATTTTTTTTGTTTTTGTTATCCCATTCGAAGTCCTATCCCGACTCTTATTCGAAATTTAAACAAGCAATTCTTGTATACATAATTTGCTCAAACGCTCCATTTATCTAATAATCGATTTCCACCTATACATAGACGGTCACAATTAACTTGAAATTTTACAGGAATATTCAATTCGCCATGTACGGATCAGCTAAGATATTTTAAAAAAAGAACGTGACGCATATGGAAAATTTTAAATTCAAGAACCTGTTTAGTCTTTTGTAAAAAATAACGAGCAAGTTTCCGGGGAGAGCCGGAACGATAAGTCGAAAACACACGGGGTCATACCTTGAAGAACAGTCAAGCACACTTACGACGGCGCTGACCGTGGGCGGCGCGATCGCACTGATACCACACGCACGTGGGTACGAACGTACAATATTATTGTACAACACACATTTGTATCTTCCTTTACCATATTGTTATTGACGGTACCATTTCGCATCATTACATCCATCTACCCAGAAAAAGAATGTACCTCCATATGACACCCGTATTTTCAGTTGCCCGAAGTGTCTAGCTTTGGCTTAGAATGCGGTTTAGGAAGCAACGTGTTGAGTATTGACCGTTTTGATTGAACCGTTTACCGACTTTTAGGTTAAGATCAAATTAAATAGAAATCGCTAATCACGATAATACTCTGTATCCAAAGTTTACAGTACAAATGAGATTGATTAAAAAAATATATTGTTATTATATAATTACGACAGATCCCTTACGGTATAGGCAGAGAGCATCGAGTGCCAAATATCCAGAAATCTTACGTGCTTCCTCTACATTGATTACTCTGTTCACGTGCGCCCGTTTATGAAGCTCTAAACTCCCCCATCAGTTTTTTGTTTACGTTTGTTCTTACGTACGTCGTTCATGACGTGCCCAGCCGCCGCACGGCACGTACCCAAGTCGACCTGCGTCAATGAAGAGTCCACACTTCGTTGCTGCGAACAATGCCGCCGTAACACAATACGGAGTAGAGTGAGGCCGGCTCGTCAAAAGGACGTATGCACAAGCGAGTACACATTTACTGGATGGCTAGACGGTACATTGATAGTCGTCATCATCACTTCGATTTATATCAATAGAGTCACCATCGTCGTCAGCCTTTTGCAGCCCACTGCTGGGCACAGGCCTCCCCTGAGTGGTAATGTTATACGGCCGAGCATGCGGGTTGGGCATCGTAGAGTACAGCTTCTCGTCTACGTTGCAGGCTTATCGTTGCCCTGTTAGTAACGGGGCTCCTTTCAGAATAAGAAGGGCTAAGGTCCTACTTTATCACGTGAGCTATGTACGTGTAGGCAGACTAACCGTACAAAACTCGTTTTAAATAAAAGTTACTGGCGAAACATGGGAATGTATTACACTCCTCTGCCCACCTCTCTGGTGACTTGTAGCTGTAAAAATACATTTTATAATTTATTCCTTTTATATTTACCTCCTATTTTTTGCATACCCTAATGTCGATAACAAGATCGTTAGATTTTTTTTTGCCTTTTGAACCGTTTAAATTGACTAAAGCTGTTGCTAGAAAAAATACGTGTATATCCGTGTATATTCAGCGTCTTTGAGCGACTGAAGGTAGCAAATTTTCAAGTCATTTCAGTATATATGTATAGCTGTTTTATTTTGTTTTCAAGTGTTAAATTGTTGATTATGTCTGTCGCATGCTTGTTTAATTTGTGATGTGTGCAACATTCAACAAGAGTCCGAATAATTTTTGTATTTGAGCTTTACATATAACGAAAAAATACAACAAACACTTCGGTAATCTTGTACGTTATTATCGAGCACAATACTAAAATGTAACATTCGAGTTATTGGTTAAATAATACTGTCGTCGAATGAAGTAAGCACTGCAATAGATTTACTGATAGTGCACGAAGCGGTCACTGACCTGATGTATTCATATTATTATACCATCACGCCAGGTCCCATGCGGGTTGGGCCGAGAACGCAACAGTGTCAAATGTCTCTCTACTCCGAAACCAGCGTGTATGTGGTACCTACACAGTAATGAATGTCGAAGAAACATGTTAGATCTGTAACGATAGAGATCTTTGTCACTCAATGTTATTACATGTTACATGTTACAACAAACAACAAACAACAAAAAACTTCGGCTTTCCTTTATTTGCGTTGAAAAACCCATGTCCAATATTAATTCGTTATATCCATCAAAGGCAGCGATATTTCTTATCTAACACTGACATTTTTTCATGCTCAAAAGATACGTCTAATACACACTCACAATACGGCAGTCATTAAAAATGAAAATGGTGTAATAAATAATCATTTGTTATGATATAATGTGACAAGATGATCCATTTCGCGCGCCTACCACGGCGGAATTTATTGGATAATATGTTTATCCAGTAAAATCTCGTTTTCGAGAAATAAAGTTCGTATGTTCATTTGCGAAACGTAAAAATCTGCTATTCCATGTAACAACATGTTTACGAAAACAGCCAAAGAAACAAAATATATACGATGTTTGTGTCCGAATCCAAGAGAAAACAAGGCCCGAAAAAAATAAATGTCACTGATGTGTTCCCGCCCTTTGTAAGATTTCATTTTGCTTATGTAACTATATTACTCTTCTCATATTTTACATATAATGCTTGATCTAGCCTACAAAATATGATGAGATTGCAGTCAAACACGAGCGTATGAATAGTGAAAAATTATGTTGAATACGTTCAAGGTAAAAAGTTATAAGTAATTAATTTATATCATCTACATAGATCGTGTAATGCATTTGCGGAGAAATAATACTGACATAGCGTAAGAAAAAGCGTTTCATAGAGTGCAACCTGTTCGAGTTTGAACATTTGAACTTTGGCTGGACATAAATGAGTTTATTTTGAGAGGTTTTTGCGCATTATCCCGTAATTAAATAATATAGTCTGTCCACAATATTGTACGTGAAAATTTACTATTCCTTGTTTGACGTATATACTAAATCTTCGAACAAAATTCTGAGGTCATAAACATTTAGCCGTGCATCGGTCTAGGGCTGTATTATACATAATTATAACTTCTTTAAATAGTAAGATAGCAAGATCCTAATTTGAAATCATCACAATTGTCAACACATTTATAATTGCCAGGTTAGATTCAAATGTTTAAATGTGGGCATTTTGAGTATTTTCTTTATAAATTTAGATATTTTAAACATAATGATATTCTTATTTGTTTCGTGCTTATTTATTTACGTTTTCTTATAATGATTAATATGGCTGGAATTTCAGCGAATGGGTACCTACTTATTACAGTAATAAAAGTTGAACGAAAGCCAAAACTATAAACGAAAATCAATGAGGAACAATGGTATATGGAACAATGAGCTCTACTTATGTACAAACAGAAGACATTTAAAAAAATTAACAGTTAGATTATGCCTTAGTAAGTTAGATATCAATGTTATACGAGGCTGCCTTGTTGGCCGTGTTGGTTCTAGAGGTGGGTTGGTTGGATCGAGAGGTCCTGGGTTCAAATCGCGGGTCGGTTGTATTTTTAACCGACTTCAAAAAGGAGGAGGTATTCAATTCGTCTGTATTTTTTTTCTAATTTGGATTTTCTAG
>DWTO01003128.1:0-12964 GCA_018244755.1 Jemadia pseudognetus | reverse complement strand
TCGTCATCCCACCTGGCCGGAGGGCGTCCTACAGTAGGTTTGCCGAGTCGTGGTCTCCACTCCAGAACTAAAGAGTCTAGATTGGTCGAATCTTTGATGGTGTTACACATCTGTATATTTTTGATTTTTTATAATTATTCTTATTTTCTATATTATTGTATTCACACTAATATACCAGTTCAGCAATATTAATCTAAGAGCCAGTGGACGGCAGATCACACATAATTTAGGAAAGCCTAAAATTTCCTCAGTGAGTCTGTTGTAACTACCAACCATGAGGTGGGGGCTAGCTAAGCACAGTCGCGGTGACCCCAGCTACACTAAGGTGCGACAGGTGTCATAATTTCATGAACTAACAAAGTATTTCAGGAAAGGTGCTGTTTGGATATGTCATAATATACTATTATAGCTACAGGGTAGGCAGAGAGCCCCGAATACCCAATTACAGAATTGTCATGCTTTTCTGTATTCATCACTCAATATTGAATATTTACTTCAAATTAGTTTGGACGGACGACAATTCAAAACTATCCACTACTGCTAGCAAGCTTTAAACAATTTACATATAGTGGTATCAAGCATATATTTACATGTAATCCTTCTATGTATAAACTGAGTACATTATTATTAAAATTTAACAAAGTGAGCAAATTGCTTAGTTGTGACGACGTTAGGACAACCAAGCCGTCAATTGCTTATTTAAGTAGTACATTTTAATCGCCATTTATAATCGTACACAAAATAAGATTTAAAAAAAAACGTTTTATTTCAATTTTGCACGTCTGTGTGATGGGATATGAAGGCAGTGCTGGATTCGTAGTTAATTCCATGGCTGTAAAGAGGATATTAATTTTGATTTATGTATTATCCTTATAAACAACATTAGTAATAGTCAGTTTATGTTCGTATAAAACTAAAACTTCTACTACCTAACAGTTGTATAAAGACAAACCATATACTGCAATGTTTTTCTTAGAATCGTTATTTAATAAAATTTGTTTTATCGTTTTTATTACCAATGAAATCGTTGGTAGTGTTGGTTGCAAGTGCGACTGCCGATCAGAAGGTCCTGGGTTCGATTCCTGGGTCAGGCATTACAAAAAAATTCTAATTTAGATTTTCTAGTAGTTGCTAGGAGTCTGGATTTGTGCCTGGTGTATGGCAATAGGTTCACTACCTATTCCATACTGGGACGTGAACGTGGGAGTGTTCTACATTCCTCTGCCTACCTCTCTAAGGATTTCAGACGTGACGTTACGTTTTTTAGGTTTTGTTCATTTGTTGACTATCGTATTTGTATTCAACACATATAATGTCGGGCAAAATATCTGATTGAAAAAGGGTTGTAGCGATTAGCCTTTCCAGCATCGAAATGTTGTGTTATTTTTCCTTGTTGTTCAACCCTGGACCCGATGTGCGTTATGTTTAGAACTAACAACGTGGTGCGTGATTTACGCAGGCTCCAGAATACAATCCGTTATTAAAATGAAGAAACTGGTTTTATCCAAATTATTGCAACTCATATAAATCACTAACATGACGTTACATGAATTACGTTAAAAAATATCTCATTTTTTTCTGCTGATAACCTAGTGACATTTGTTGCTATAATGAAAATGTGTATTGTTGAATATATTGTATCTATCCAAAACACATCTAATTGATGTTAAACAATTAATATGATATCAGCAACTTGAAACTATAGACGTCCAATACCTACGGACTAATAATACCAACAACAGGAATTGAACACATGTTGAAATTTGTACATACCGTGCTATCAATGACAGTTTATCAGTTCAATTTGAAGTTAGTTCACATGCAGATAATCGTATAATTTGTAACAGCGGTGTGGAAGTGTGAAATCGTTCGTTATTTATAAAAGACTTTTATCACTTATTTAGGAGTCTATTTAATAATGGAATTTAAATTGGAAAATAGCAGAAAAACCCGATTTAAAATCGTGCCATGCGCCAAATGTGGATAGTTTTAACGAACGCGGCCAGATCCCTCGCTGTCTATTCTGTTTTTAAAATGTCATTTGTAGATATACCCGACCTAAATTTAAAACTCGATCGGCTATAGAAAATGTAAATGTTTAGGGGAACTATAACATTCAAAGAGCCCGCGCTACGGGTCAAGGGTTAAATGTATAAATTTAACTGAATGGTGTAGCATGAAGTATTATTTCTATTCTAGTCCCCGGGAATCAACATATCAGCAATGTCTTGGATTGGAAATGTAATTGATTAACGAAGATATCTTACGCAATTGAAGCGTTTAGAAAAAAATGTCCGTTAATAAAAGACAGTTAAAAAAGTTAATAAAAAACGCGATCCTATATTTGGAAGTAAGTACATTTGTATTTCATTAAATTGTTATATCATAATGTTGTGTTTGAAATGAATTCTCAAAGATTGATTTGTTATATTTTCAGAAAGATTATGCAGAGAATAAAGACAATGATGAAAGTGACATTTTGATGTCAGTTTCAAAGCAAGAAAACACAGTAAGTCATGACGTACATACGTATCAAAGGGAATTTTTAATATGTAATAACATAATAAAGGAAATTGCCTATTTCAAATGAAATTATTTCTTTACGGTCCTGTGGAAATAATAACAATATCTTTTATTTATAGAACACGCCCGCACGGCCGATGTTTTAGTCATAATTATTATAAGTTGTCATTCTTAGACCGCTCATTTAATGTCTTAAATTTAAATTTGTTTGTTTTTTTTTCCAGGACGACCAGAAGCTGACTATCACCGAGTACGATGAAAACATGGAGATAACCGGTGTTACAGTGCATAAAGATACGGTTAGTTCGTATTTTAATACCTTCAACAATGTGTTGTGTATTTTTTTAAGAAATATTTACTTTGTAAATATGATAAAAAATTAAAATAATTGTTGACAAATCGAAAAAATGTGTGTTTTTATGTACGGGATTCTGCAGTATGAATGAAGTACGCAGACGGAGTGAGGAAAATATAATTCGTACAATTATATTTTTCTGAAATGGCAGACAGGGGATAATGAGTGCGAGCATATATTTAAGCGTAGCGAAAAAATACTAAAGATACATAGTATCCTGTTCTAAAACTTGCCTTTCGTATTGTAGCAGATTGTGGACAGTCAAAATCAAGTGGTCCAGCAGCAGATTAGCATGTCTCAACACGAATCCACGCAGCCACACCATCAGGCTGTTTCTGTGGTGTCCTCCATGCCCAGCAGCTTATCTCAGCATCAGGTAATTGATGTATGCATTTATAGCAACATACAACTCCATAATGACACAACTGAATCAAGTGAGGTTGAGTACCCGCATTTTTTTGAGACAGAATAGTTGCAGTATAGACTATGTTTCTCACATGTTAATGTAACAATGTAAGATAACAAAAGAAAATTGTACAAACACCTCCCCACGCACAAACAAACACACACGCACGCATCCACGCGCCCCCCACACAGGTATGGCTAATATGTCCAGCGTGAAATACATAAATCTGATCTGGGATCCTTTCAATAAATGTATCAAAATTATTACCAATGCGGAACCTTCTCGAGCAGTATAGTAATACAAACGTTATTACCAGCATTGAAAGTTTCATCAATTTATTAATATTAGAAGTTGATTTTTGTACGTAGTTAGTAAAAACTGCGAATGTCATTAGAACCTGTGCAAGTGGACGCCAAGGGAGACGCCCAAAAAAGGGTTTTCGACTACTCGAATTTTGACTCGCCATAAAGAGGTCGAGATTAATTCTTGCTAATTTTGAGTTAGAGAGGTGAAATAAGTTAAAATTTAAGTTATAGAGGCCACAAACATATTTTTATCTTGATATATAAATTACGTGACACAGTGTTTGTCCGCGATGGACTCCTAAACTACTGAACTGATTTTAAAGAAATTTTGTTATTTGTTTTTAGTAAAAATTTTAGTTTTAGTAAAACTCATCTTTTTTCTGCGAATTTAAGGCTTTTTATAGTTTAAAGGTAATATAAGTTATCAATAGATGGCGGTAAGAACTACATACATTCTCAACGTTATTTTTAGGCTGAGAAAGTTTCAATAGATGGCGTTGTGTTATACTTTCATATATTTTTTCAATTGCTGCATTTTATTTAGTCCATCAGTCCTTGTGCCGCACATCGTAAAGAAACATCGTGACACGAGATTTGTTTATATAAAGATATAATAAACTATTCGTTCATTGCTGGGCGGTACCAAATTCGCTGAGTCAACTAGTTTTATTATAAATCAACATTATTTCAAACCATCCGTAAAATTAAAAAAATATGGCATTAAAAAAGTCAGTATTTTTTTTGCTCTAAATAATTCAGTGGTATTCCTATTTTTACATTAATAATTTTATTTGTCAACTGTTGTACAAATTGATGTGTATTGCGGTAGAAGCAAACTACTACTTCCGAAAAAATGATACCACTATACACATGACACCAAGCAAACACATGTGAGTCATAAACTCTTTAATTGCTAATTCTATTTATTATAAACTTTCAAATTGTTTTCTAAGAAACATTGTCAGCAAATTCTTATAGTCTGATAGTTGGTAACTAATTTTTCTCAGAACTACAAAGGTTTCAAAGAACCGAGTTGTAAAGGTTATGAAATAAAACATTAGCACATTGGAGAAACAGAGGTCCAATTTAATATTTCGAGTTACAGAAGAAAAACATGTACCAAAATGCCTTGCAGGTAAAGATGGGTGTTACGTATCGATATATTTCCACAAGCAGTTCATATCAGAATCCTCTCAAATAGCGCCTCCAGAGTGTATGACTTATATTTTAAAACAATATTTGAGAGAACCACTTCTCGATAGAAAAGACAATCCTTTATTATATTGCTAATTAATATAACAGTTTGCTTTGCTTGACAGTGTGACTTGTCCGTCCTGGGTTCAAATCCCGGGTCATGCACTACTTGATTTTTCTTAGACGGACTCGTTGGTCGTGATTTTCTAGTACTGGCTCGGAGTTCGGATATGTGTCCAGTGTATGGCAATAGGCTCACTACCTATTCCATGGTACGTAAACGTAACTAGTGAAACATGGGAATGTTCTACGCTCTCACTAAGCACTGCCTACCTTTCGGGAACTGCAGGCGTGATGTCGCCTTTATGTTTTATTTCTTACAAAATGTGACACAAAGTCACATATGTACAATATAGACAGTGTAGACTAGTAGACTACTAGTAGACTCTCTAGGACTCAACAGTCCCAGAGAGAGAGTGTACAGTGTAAAAATGTCCCAAGATATTACAGAAAAGCATAGGCTATTCTTGGTTTTTTTCTGTAAGTTGACTGCAAGTTTCTTGGGGCAGAGGTCAAAATAATTAGTAGGTGGTTTTTTTTTAAACATTTAGACCATAGAAGACAAATATGTATAAACAAAAAACATTGGCACGTGCAAGACGTCCACCGATTTCTTTAAAGATCAAATATAAAAATTTCCGTTTTTACTTGTGCGAGTGTGACCAGCAACACGTCGAGGTGAGGGCTGTGTTCGTTCCACGGGCGAAGCGTAATTGCATAGTCAATGAATGATAATGTGACGTATATTGACGGACAGGGGAATTCGGAATATAAAATTACCTGTTGCTGAACGTCGCGAGCTAACCTCCGTGTTCGAATTACAATTGTAAAGTGATCTATTTATTCGGGAGATCTATAATTCTAGGTACCACAGCAGGGGTCCGCGGGCGGTATGCAACAGGCAGCGGGCTCCAGCCTCGCCACCATGCCCTCATTGCAGACTTTGCCGCCGAGCGCGCAACACCCTCCGCAGATTAGGTACGCACACAAAACTATAATACAATAATTTATTTTTATTTATTATATTTGTGTTACTATATATGTATTGTGTTACCGTATGTTGTTTTACCGTACCATATGTTCCTGCGATCACGTTTAGTTATAATTCAATTCAACAATCGCATTCAGATAAAACCTAGCAATGTTTTTTATATAAAATGCCTTGTGTGATGTATTTGTACACAATATTTTCGTGTATAATTATTGTTATTATACGGGTATTGGGTTTACAAGTAGAGAAGTCCGTTACTCAATTAATTAATGTTCTGAGAAAAGCTGTCTATATTTGTGTACTTGTTCTTATTTATTAAGACTTAGAAAATTATTTGGACATTTCAAAAGTTATAAAGCTCTATTAAATTTCAGACACTGAGTGTTTATTAAGAAAATATTCTCCTTTTTCATATGGATATTACACTAATACTACTGTCAACTTTGTCGATTGTGCAAGGTGTAACGAATAATAAAAAATAATATTCTATGAAAAGTAATTAATCTGGAATGCTCTGTTTTAAATGTTTGGTGAGTGTTTATAGACATGATTATATATGTACCGGCATACTTAAGTCTCCGCCGCGACCTCATGAAGAAGGACCTCGTATATAGGTCTGAAACTATTCTGACCATTCTGAAAAAATATACTCGAATTAAGCCGGTACATACCTAATCATGTATTCTGAAATGGTATCTTGTGTTAAACATAACAATAAATTGGTTTCAATTGGTTTATTCCCAGGGAGATATAATTCGAACCACCCAACTTGTTTGGATTGCTCAAAAATGTGTTAATTTTGCCATTTCTTTTTAAACATGTATTTTAACCAACTAATGCACGGCTATCCCTTTCATTGAAAGAAAAACACCGTTCAAACACACGACTAGTTTTATAGTTGTATTATTTTATTGTCAAGATAAGATGGCGGCAACAGCTAGTGTTTTCGATATTTGTAAATTAAACGCCTAGTTCGACTAAAATTGGTGGCAAAATATACACCTTATTAAGTTATTACCTATTAACCATTTAGAAGCGTTAGTAACTTTAAATTAAAAAATGTAACTTGCTTTATGTTCTAATATATACAAATCTCCTGCCCCGGCGTTAGTGGTCGGACTCCTCCGAAACGGCTTGACCGATTTTAATCACTTTTTTGTGTATATTTGGTCGATCTAAAAATAGGCCGTAGGCTATTTTGTATGGGTATAAAAGGTGATAACTTTGGCCTTATCCAGAAAAAAATCAATTTTTTTGTATTTTTATAGATTTGGATTTAGATAGATCAAATCATACTTACGAGACCAAATTTTGATTTAAAGTAATATGAAAACTCTGGTACTGATGTGGTAACATAACAGCGAGAATAGGTAGGCAAGCATTGTAGGTAGCAAGGCAGCTTCGTCCACATCATGAATTCCATTACATCCGAAACTTTGACGAGTAAATTTGAATACATCAGTGTCGTTGTCTAGACAGACGATTGCCAAATAATATCGAATGGACAGCTGCTTAACATTTTTTGTTCACATTGACACCTCGTCGGATTTTAGGTAGTGACGTATGTTAAAAGTTTTTTAAGAATAATATGTGTATTGCTTCCTGTAACCCGTATTCTAGAATCTTCTGAAATTATCGTAAAATATATTTCATAGTGTTTGTTGCGAGACCAGTTACTTCTAGTAAGATATAATATACATATGATAGGTGTCCAAATTATTAGGGAGGCAGAGAGCAACGAGTGCCAAATATCTCTATTCATACAGATATGGCATGTCTTTTCTACAACCATAATTGTCTTCATGTTCATAAATTTTTGAGTGCCTTATTGGTTGTGCCATTGTAAGCGCGCTTGGTCGAGAGGTCCTGGGTTCGGTCCCCGAGTCGTATGCTAATGAGTTTTCTAACTTGAAGTTCCTTGTAGTAGGTCTTTGTCTGAATTAGTGCCCAGTGTACGGCAATAGATTCGCTCCCTATCCCTAATGCATAATAAAACGTAAACGGATCTGATGAACCGTGGGTTACATCATCGGTTACGTTTTACATTATCGCTCTCTTCGTACTCGCACGCTGCTTTGGGAGACTTCTTGTCCCGCGTCAGTCACTATTTGATCAATTTGGTCACGGTAGGTGAGTCTTGGTCTCCATTATAATAAGACAAATGATAACAGTGATATTTTGTATGAACGTGTAGCGCGGACTGGGGCCACGGCCGAGTGCAAGTGATCCAGCAGCCCATCCAGAACAACACATACCTGCAGCAGCTGTACAACGCGCAGGGCCCGCTGCTCATGCCCAGCAACATTGCGCTGCATCCCGGCATTAATTCACAGCCGATACAGGCAAGTAAACAAAAATCATTAACCACTGGAGCTGCAATCGAGTCAATGCGTAACATTAATATGTATAATCTTTGAACTTATGCCTCTTTCGACGCGTTAGGAAGAATGATGACAGTAAATTTTACGTAGCGCGTACACCGCCACTAGGTTAATTTCAAAAAACCGACCCAATTAAATTAACTATTTATACAAGCGAAATACTACTTTATATTGGTAGTAAAAGTCGAGAATGTCTTGTGTGGATAGTGTGGAGTGTAAATAAAAAATTTAACCGTAATGTGAGCTTATTAAAATTATAATTACGATAACAATCCTAAAACATTCGGTTCATTCTCGAGTTGGTTCACGCCTTTAGTTCCAAAACATAGTACCTATGTCACATCCGTTGTTTACAGAAATGAGTTTTATAGTATATACACGGGCCGCTAAAAAATTGTCCCACTCGTAATTTTTCACAAACAAGGTTGTTATCTTAAGTATAAGATATGCGACAACTTGGGTGGGTTATTTTGCTTAATCAGTTTAAATAAACATCTTAGTACCCACTTGATATTGTTTTAATAGATAAGCCATTCTGGGTATTTGTAACAATTTAAAAGCACTGATAAGGAAAATAATGTTTATTTATGCATAAAATGTATGATTAGTTTATTTGGAACTTTTAACCCGTAATCATGTCGGTTCTGTGCATTTATTGATTTAGTCGTATAAAATTTTATCAGAGCATTTTCATAACTTTTAAACATGGATACTATTGAAGCAGAAGCTGCTCAAGGTGTAGCTCTTATACGGGAGGGGTTAAGTCAACGAACTGTGTCCAGAAAATTAAATTTGAGTCGTTTAGCAGTGCGAAGAGTTTATAAAGGGTATTTAGAGAGAGGGAGGGAGGTCGGAATACCAGTTGTGCAGTGGCATCTCTGGGGGCAGCTAAAACGCACGGTTAGAGCCCGAAGTCCTGTTCCAGGCACGTTAGATCAACTGGAAGCCGTTTTAACTGAAGAATGGGATCAGACCCACAAGAAGACATCAAAAAGCTTGTCCGATCGCTTAATAGGTGTATGCAGGCGGTGATAAAAGCAAGAGGAGGAAACATTCCATTTTAAAGTAAAGATTTGATAGCAAAATTTAAAATAATAATATGAGTAACGTTTATGAGATAAAGATCGAAAATTTAGTAAAATTCTATATTTGAACGTCTTAACAAATTTTTACTTAAAAACCCTGTTTTATCGCGCTCAATTTTTTTTACTACCCCATAATTCCATTTATACGTTACCACTTCTAAAAATATCGAAATATTGGAGAGAAAAGCTATACTTTTTTTTTTCTATAAACGTAGGTGGGAGTCGATTTTTTTGGATGCCAGTGTATAATAAGGTGTATTTTTTTCTATTTGCATAATTATATTTTTTTCTGCCGTAATTCAGCACAAATTAAGAGTTTTGTTTGATATTTGGTCACGTGTCGAAGTTATTATAATAATTATACTCGTAAAATTTTGTAATGCTTTTTCTATTATTAGTGCGATTTTCTCTACAAACAGGATAAAGGATAAAAATTTTAGCAAGATTTTTATCTTATTACGTCAAATAAGTATAATTTCCTACCTGCGTATATAAGTACACACACATAATTTTTTTATTTGTTTGTCAGCTTTTTTGTCTTTATCGGTTACTCTGTATCTTACTTCAATAATAGACGATATAGAGATTGAAATTCACTTAATACTTTCTGCTCTAAATTACTGTTTAATACTGTAATATACCTATATTTCGACCGCGGAATAGAGAGATAGATACATATATGTATATGTTATAGCCACGTGTATGGTGTCGCGAGTGTTTCTATAGAAAATATATCGAAATATATCACTTGTCTAATTTATTGTTATATATAATTCATATTGTAGCTCTGTCTGTGGAGATCTTCAATTGTTGAGAATCTTACGTATAGGTATAATTGTTATAACAAATGTTGGAATTTAGGTGATCGCTGCGGGCAAAGCTTTCCAAGGCGGTCAGTTAGCGCCCCACATGCTTACTGCGCAGGGCAAGCCAGTGCTTCAAGGACAAGCTGGTGAGTACCTACCTCGTGACAAATAGTAACTAACATATTGAATACCTTCCTATTTAAAATAACAGTTAGATAAACAACAATTATATTTAAAATAACTTAGTAATAATTATAGTATACTTGACAGCAATTATAGTAACTTAAAAGCAATTATAGTATTTTAACAGAAGTTACAATATCTTTACAGTAATTATAGTAAGTTAACATCAATTGTACTAACCTAACAGTAATAGTAGTAACTTTACTGAAAATCTAGTAATTTAACATATATTGTACTAAATTAACAGCAATTATAGTGACTTAAAAGCATTTATAGTATTTTTACAGAAATTATAGTAACAACAGCAAATATACCATTTTAACAGAAGTTACTACAATATCTTAACAGTAATTAAATTAAGTTAACATCAATTGTACTAACTTAACAGTAATTATAGTAACTTTACTGAAATCTAGTAATTTAACATATATTGTACTAACTTAACAGCAGTAATAGTAATTTAACAGCAGTATAGTAAAGTTAACAGTAATTCCAACAAATTAAAAGCAATTATTACTATTATTAAATTTAATTGATTTGTAGCAGGAAAATCACAAACTTATCCATTCGCATAGTTACATACTTAATATATTTACGAGCAACATGTCTCGCTGTAAAAATAAATACTAGTTATTTTTATTGCATTTAAATATTGCTTCACACACCCAAGACTATTACGAAACAGTCATTCCACTTCTTTTGAACACCATTACTGCTTTTCGATTTTCTAATCACATATGTCGACGCACCTCTTGCTAGATTTAGCTCTAATTATTATGATACATCTCCATTATACCAATTTATATATACATATTATTATGTACGATATTGCTAGGTCCCACTGCCCACCCAGTGTGTGCTCTTAATTGAATTAAGAATTTCTACACTATTGAGTTTTGTAGTAAATTTTGCAGGTCTCACTTACCCGGATCAAGGTTTATAAAAGATTTTTGAAATTATTCGTAATTGTTGTGTTTGTTACGAGTTTTAAAATTGGTTCAATGTATTAATTCAAATTGTAATATTTTTATTTTCAATTGTAACCGTACACATATGTTCTTTTTTCTTATTAAAATATGTAAATTGTTTAATTGGCCATACAAATCGGTATTGTTAAAGGCTTGTTCTCGGAGGCATTCATTAGAGGCGTGTTAGTGTAAGCGATCGGTCGCCACTATGCTTCGCAACGTGCAATTATACACTTGTTCATGCAACTGTACGCTTGTCCATGCAACTGTACGCTTGTCCATGCAACTGGTCACATGTCCATGCAACTGTACACTTGTCCATGCAACCGTGCACTTGTGTCTGCAACTGTACACTTGTCCGTGCAACCGTTTTCTTTTTCATTTACGCTTTACACACAACATAATTAGAAACTCTCACACTTGTGGTTTCGTTGCAACACTATATTTTTCGATCATTTTATCAATCACGTTTGTTGAACATTCGCTATCATTTGTTTTACGACTATTCTATTTTTATCACGGTCAATTTAATGTTGTACAGAAACTACTGTAACAATTATGTGAAAACAGATCAATACCGGGCTTGAATTCTAACGCGGTAGACTGTTTTTCACGCTATAGACACAATTATTATATAAAACAGTAAAACATAATCTGAGAAGTCGTAAACATTTTGTTCCCATTGTTATAAACGACTCGGAGGTTTTCTGAACGATAGATCTATCAATATGTCAACGATTTGACACTGCACTTTATAGTTAGCGAGCTTGCTTTTATATATGTAATTTTTTTTACAAGCCATTATCGGAATCATGCCTAGTCACTATTAATACATGTCAAATACAGCTTACCGCTTTATATGTGGATGTGGATGAAGTATATAATGATTTGTGTGCTGATGTAGAGCGAGCCGCTGGTAGACCGTGGACGTACATTACAGTGGTGGTGTAGAGGTAGCGCCGTATTTGAGCGTGATTTTTGTGGGTGTAGCGCCGTTCCCCGGCTACACGACGATACCGGCGATCCCAACAACGCAGAACCAGACGTTCGTGTTCAGCCCGCTGGGCGTCATCAACTCGCAGCCGAGCATCCTGCCGGCGCCCTCGCAGGCCTCTGTCTCCGGCATCAATCAACAGAAGTCTCAAGAAATGCATAAGGTAGGTGAGACTTGCGTGTACACGTGTTTGGTATCGTCTTTATCATTATCAATACTTTTATCGTTTCGCGATTAAATACAGACAGACTACATATGACATACTCGTGCATATGACGGATCGCAATATGTTTCTTTTAATAACTCCGTGTTCGATTTTACATTGTAACTGTTTTGTTACATTTGGTTAAATCTACCTTAATGACCAACGTTGCCTGGCTTACATGCGATAGGTGTTTCACACTTATAATTTATAGTTGTTTTTTTTTAAACAACGATTTAAATTAGTAATTTAAAATGAAACTGATATTTAATTTCTTTGCCGATTTTCTCTATACCATATATCGGACCATATAAATTAGGGTGAAAAAGAAACTTTACGTTCTTAATAAATTATTGAATAATATAAGATATCTGTTAATTGGACTTTAATTCTCTGTTAAATATAAATACATTTTGAAAATGATTACTATCGTTTGGACTTATTACAGAAACATAATATGTACTAATCATGTCGATGATCTTTAGTCCACTGGCTGAAGACCAGCATACAG
>DWTO01003127.1:0-12965 GCA_018244755.1 Jemadia pseudognetus | reverse complement strand
TATCTTGCCATTTATGTTATTAACTCCTATAACTTCCTTGGTGTCCAAATTTGCAATAGAAAATTTTATGTGAATTGGTGTTTATAAATATCTTACTTTTAAACTAAATTGCCATTTACCTTTTTTAGGGCAGGCACACACACACAGCGCTCACACAAACCCGTAAAGTGTTGTATTGGTTACCTATAATGGTTTCCAAATTTTGTGCAAAATTGATAACATCAATTTACAATACAATAAATACAATAACAATAAAATTTATTTCCACAAAAAAACTCTAAGTATAGTTGTTTCCATCTTTTAAAACGGTCAAGCCAGTTTCCAATCCACCTACACGTGTATCCGAGGACCCTTAACAGAAACACGAGTACAAGAAGGCTCTAAAAGTGAAAAAGATTTTTGAAAAATTATTTACTTCCTCGTTGATAAATTTTGGTTATCATTCATTATTTTATCATAACTATGGCATTATCAACTTTTCTTTAAAATATTTACCGATTGTTTATGGATAAAATGACGTATTTGTGTCAAATGAAATGATCGATGTAAACAAAAATGTAAAAAATTTCCGTAAATGTCTTAAACAAGATGAATGCTTTAGCCATCGAATACAATAATGTGAGTATGTTATAAAAAAAACGTAACTTCACGTCTGTAATCCCCGAAGAGGTAAGCAGAGGAGTGTAGTACAATCCCACGTTTCACCAGTTACGTTTACGTCCCACTATGGAATAGGTGGTGAGCCTGTATGTTAGAGATTCGTTAATTGCGTTTTTATTATGATCAGGTAACATTTTTTTTAAATTATGGACGGTAAATAAAAGTTATTATAAATGAAGACATATGTACATTTTAAAATTCCTAAACATATATTACTTTTTTCATAGTTTAATGTCGTTCTAAACTCTGCTTACATAAACCTTACAATTTGTTAATGCCCTTACAATTTGTTTTCATTTGTATTACAATTTTAAGGAATGATTTGAACAAAAAACCTAAGCCCTTTATCAACGTTCAAGCCATATTCGTACAAAATTAATAATAATAATGACATATCGATTAGCTCTGGTCTACACACATCTATCTGATCCCAAACTTGGTAGTCTGTACTATGATTACCAGATCGGTGATAAAAATATATACATATCAGATATAGGTTACATATTAGATATAGATATAATTATTTACTTAATAGGTACAGATTATACATAATACATATTAGATTTTTTACTGAATAAAGAACAAACACTTTAATTCATCATCGAAATTTTGCCCCGGGCGAAAATCGAAACTGTTTCTCCCAGCTCAGCACTCTAGTTCATTAACCATTATACCAACAGGTCAGTTAAAAGCCTGTTAATTTATTAATGAATTCGATCTCGCTGTTTTGACGTGAAATCTGACAGACCTCAACGCTATTTTACATTATTTTTGTTGATATGTATTACATTTCAGGTGGCAAACGAGGTGTGAAACAAATGGTTCTGAATTTTCTAATCTGCGTTCTGATTGTAGGCGCTATTTATTCACTCGTAAGTATAAATTGCTTTCATGTATTAAGGCTGTACCGATACTTGAATAAATGGCCATACACCAGAAAAAAATATATTTCCTTTGTTATCAGTCTAGCTCGGAAGTATAGAGAGAGATAAGATTTTTCAGCTATGTATATAATATTAAAAGTTTCTACATATTTCTCAAGAACACTAACGCCACTGTGACTGATTTTATGAAGTACTTACTCAACGCTTCAATTTCCCTTAGAAACTGTTCTCATACGGTATAAGTGATTTCTTACGATTTTGATTTCAAAATTATTCAACAGTTTCCTTTCCTTTTAACAATAAACTTGCAGTAAAACAAACTTTTTAGAAGTCCGCGTGTTGGCTGCTCGAACAACGAAGGCTTGCTATATTTCAAATACGAAATCCATGGATTTCCGATGCGAAATCTATGTATAATCCCCACTTTTATTTTTTATTTGCAGTCGTGCCCGGATAGTAGAATAGCTGCCACGGCATCAGCGATTCAACAGGTCTGGTCTGGAAGCTGTCGTTTGAATTGCCTACAAAGTGAGTTCAGCGGGTTCAGTGGTCTTAGTGGACTGGTTCCTGGCCAGTTCCAGGACAAGAAGGGTTACTGTGTAGCGCGCAGTAGTAACGCGGGGCCCAGCAACGGCTGCGTGTGCGAATCATGTCCGTGCGCGTTGATAGAAAATGTACTCAGGTATAAACGGTTTTATTTTAATGTTACTTCAAGTTAAAATTATTGTGTATCATAAATGGCCTTTTGATGTGACTATAATAGCTCACGTGATATTGGAAGGCAACATCTGCAAATAAGGCTGCCGATAATGATGATTCCTTACGATTTAACTATAATTTTAGTCGGTCTACTAACGAACAAAGTCAAGAGGACACTATCAATATCCCCGTTTTATTGTTACATTTTGTTTGTTTGTTTATCAGTGACAGTGCATGAAAATTATATACCGTACTTATCCTGGTTAATTATAAATACGACTTCGTCTGGTTCCTTTTCAAAGATCCTAACCATCTTCGTGGTCTTCTCAAGGCATTCCCCTAATCTTGTCTCTTAGAACACATACAATAATTTGATTCACATCAAATGATTGTTGTTACAGAACGTGCCGTCCCGCCACAACAGTGTACTTGCGGGCTGTGGACGTCATCGCTGCATGCTGTTATACAATCATCGAAACGGTAAATATAAGGAATCAATAATGAGGAGTAAGTAAGGAGAGACGTTTTAAGCACTCGGTGCTCTCTACATACCTCGTAAGGCCGCACAACATTAAATAAAAAAGTTTACATATAATATAAACAACTCGAGTTTTGACATCACGAAATGAGTGTAGAACTAATATGTATTAAATAAAATAAAAAGTAGTACGTAACATCACGCCTGTTATCCGCGAAGAAGTAGGCAGAGGATTGTAGAACACCCCCAAGATTCACCGGTTACGTTTACATCCCACTATGGAATTAGTGGTGGGCCTATTGGCATGCACCGGGCACTAATCAAGACTCCGAGCCACTACTAGAAAATTTAAATTAGAAACATTCTATAGTGTCCGACACGAGAATCGAACTCAGGACCTCCTGATCAGCAGTAGCACTTACAACCAACACGACCAACGAGGCAGTCAAGTAAATAAATAAGTAAATAATAGTAGCGACCTCTAATTATTTCTTACGTATGTCGGGATTCGGTATGCGATCATTGTAATGTGATAATTTTCTAATTGTAGTTAATTGACATGTACAAGTATGTGGAGAGAGTGATAGACTGCGGAGCATCCTGCCAGAGACATCCACAGGTAATGCCGATGTACGTATGATCACAGATATGCATTGTAATGTTGGATGCGTGTGTAACCGTGGTCAATAATTTAAACCCAGGACAAATATTTGTGTCGCGAGCGGGAAGATTTATTCCGCATCAGGCTGTACAATTATTCATATAAATGTGTGTTTAGAAATTTATATGTATATATTTATGAATTGTGTGTCTACCATAACAGAAGTTTTCCTGGTTTGGGTTGAGCTGACCATGTGTAATAATTGTCGAGGAACTTTAAGTAGTATTATGTATTAGTATTATATATCTGGTAAAGTTCTTGTCGGGGTGGTGTAAGAATACAATCCAAGACCCCGTACCGAGATACAGGGCGTCGTAAAAGGCGACTAAACCCGGCGGTTTAGTTAGGTTTAGGTGCATTTACGTGCTACTAAACATTACGCCAACGCACGTTTTTAAATCATTGCTAATAGCAAGCACTTTTTCTTCCTATTTAGGTACTTAACAGATATCAATATTTAAGGCTTCCTAACATTTATAGCGTTATTCTAGGTATGGTATGACATTTCTCATTAATGTGACTGTATTATACAATAAACTTTTTCAAATCCGACTGGTAGTTTGAGTAGTTTAGTTATTAATCAGCTGCTTATAGTATTCTTTTGTTTTTAGTTAATCGAAACTCAAGATTCCGGTTCAGATATGATATATTTCGGTAATAAAAAGAATAAAGAATTTCTTGATAAAAACAAGGCAAAGCTAAGGCGATCAGACTCGCCACTGAAACTGTCCAAATCAATTATGTTCAGAGATGTATCTGACACTGATATAACTAAACGATCTCCTGACACCACGGGGTCTAGAGTGGGTGCACCTGATGCAACTCTAAGACCGAGGGAGGAGGAAAGTGTGCCATCTGGAGAAATAAATAGTTGTCCCAGGTGCGTCGAACAGGGAAAAATATGCATGAAGAGCTGTCCGAAGTCTTATGTAAAAAATACCCGTAAATAAAATCATAATACTTCAACATACTTTTATTTGATTTTAAATGGACTTATTGCATGCATTACAAAGTCCTTGGTTAGAATTTCATTAAAACTTAAATGTTCTTTTCCTGGCGCTTTTATATAAGATACTGATAAGTAATCGTTTTGTTACACGACAAATTTGAATTAAGAACTATCTCAGAAGAATTGTGATAATAACATTATAATACATAGGCAAGTACAATACAAGTTATAAGAGTAAGTACCTATTCTGAATCTTGTGATCACTAGGACGAACTAGTAGAAAAAGTCATATTGTAATGGACTAACTTAAAGCTAGTAGTTTGAAATAAAACAATTAGTAATATATAAATAAAGGTGGATTAGTAATATATAAATAAAGGTTGATCAATTATATACTGACATCTGAATCATGTGTAGAAACATAAGGAGAGTCCCATGTCAGTCAAGTTTACTACGGAAACATAGATAAGTACACAAATACGCTGATTTATATGTAGCTGAGATACATCATCTCCCATATCGGAGTCAACCCGCTCTACAAAATACCTCATAGGACCCCGTCAGCGTCATCTCCCTTTTGGACAGCGTATTACACGTTCAGCACTGTTCAGGAAGAGTTTGATAATGGTATATTAAAGAGCAATAATGTCTATGATTCTGACATATTTAAAAATAAGTCTAATGTACCGTCTCACAATCTAGACGTCAACATGATTGAAGAAATTATTATGAACTGCCAAAGTTGTTAAATTTGCTATGTGTAATTGAATTATACAAAATTAATATGAAAACTTGTTTTATAATACTGTAGAATTTTATCATTACAATGTTTTTTTATCATATGTGAGATCACGTGAATGAATGACACATTAGAAATAAAAAAATGGGGCTTTTTCTGAATATAGGTAATACTTAATCAGCTTTTTGGAGTGCCGTTTTAATTTGCCCTAGATGTTGTATATAAATGAACATGAACACATAAATGTATATTTACATGTATATATGTACATATGGAGTCTATCAGCCGTATGGTTATCGAAACACAATCTCTTTTGTGCTTAAAATTTCCGATTAGATCGACGTGTGAGGTCAAAGATATTAAGATATTAGACATTTATTTTTTAAAGTATCTAACGATTGAGTTATATATGAGTATGTTTAACTTCCTCTATGTAACTGATATATTATTGATATTTTTCAGAAAATATTTGTCCCATGCTGTGTAATCTGAAGGCTGTTCTGTTCGTCGTGGTGGCTGTTTTTGTGCTTGTGAGTAAACTCATACTGATTACATGCACCTGTATGGAAAATACTTTAGTTAATAGTAACCTCGTTGTAACTACTAGGACTGCTAGCACTTAACGTAATATATATCGGCTATTACGAGCGCAATACTATTGTAAGCGGCTAACGGTTACTGTCTGCGAATTTTATTAGAGAACGAATTAAATTACGAATCTCATTAGTGACTGTGGCCTTAACAAAACAGATAAACGAAATCCAACAACATATCAATCTTAAGATATCTTAGAAAACATTATAAAGAATAAAGCGAGTAACGTTTAATCTTTAATAATGAACATTACTACATACGAGTACATACATATCCTGATGCCAGGTCGCTTTCGGGGTAGGCAGAAAGCACAGAGTGGCAAATATTCTTCTTCTATTCTAGGAACATTACTATGTAAATATTATATTGCGGCTAGCAAAGGATTCTAACCGTAGGCTGCCGGAGTAGAGGCGTTATATATGGTATTCTAATAGGGCATAAATTTTTAATTTAGATATTATTGTTTTTTATTCATTGCATTTTTATTAAGCATTATATTTTTTATTTCATTACATACAGTGATAATTCACCTCAATTTAAAAACGTCAATGTTTTCAAAGACTCTCTGTCCGCTCGAAGGGATTATAAATGTCATTGTTCCAGTATCTTCCCCTGGGCGACCCACATGACCGTTGTGTAATCGCTGCCACAGAACAGGATCAAAGGATAGCCATATGTTACTTGTGTGAAGCTTATTTTCTTGCTGAAAAGTAAGTAGGGAGATTTGTTTTGTTAAATAACTAACAATTGGGTACCAGGCTCGTCCTTCACAACATCAAGCACTAGCGATTAGCGAGGGCTTTGAAATGATTGAAACTGGCATTTATCGTATTTGCAGAGGTCGTGAGTTCGTTTTCCTCTTTATACAAGAAATTCTGTGAGGAGCGCGCGTGTTTGTTCTCAGTGAAAAGGCAGATATTTATCTAAGTATATGGTAATCAGCTGTTTGGTTACAATAGTAGGTACAGAATATGTTAATTTGCGATCAAATGGGTGCATGTGGAGTTTCGCGAAACAACTATATATCATAATAGAAAACGCAATACACTATCCAATTTCTACGCACACTTACCCTAAGTGGTAAGCTCTTTATGGATTTTTAAGGAATTCGTAGGAGTTGAAACGTGACAAAGTTGATGGTGTTGAAATAGAGAAGGGAAACGATGAGTGATTTAATAAAAATATAGGTACACATGGATATACTGATATGGCTTTTATCCAAACTCAAATTTTAATATTTCTAATATCATATAGAAAAATAACAGACTAAAGTTCTACTAAATGCATTAGTTACCTAACTATTAACTTTGTATTAAAATTACAGATCACTGAAGACAGTCGATAGGGTTCATCTAGAGACAAAAGAATGTCTGAAATTAAAACCTGAAAACTATATTTCATGTTTCAGAGCTGCAAATAAAGCGCTGGAGGCTTCGCAATTTATGCTCTGTTCAGTGGTGAATATATTGTATGAAGCAAAGTTGAAGGTTGGATATTTTTAGTCTTATTTTTTTCAAAGGAACTGTTTAAACACAAAAATGTACTGACTTTGCCAAGTTTAAGTTGAATGTTGACATTTATGTCATTTTGCTATTTGCCACCAGTATTCAGTAAGTCATAAAAAGGATTGCTTTGTCCCCACAATGCAGTCGGTCTAACAGTCTAATGATACGGGTACGTTGTTAAAAGTTTAAAAGTATCTTATTGAGAATATTATCCGCAGAGCTGCCTTAATGATTTGGGTAGAACTAAGCGATTATGTATTTAGTTTCGTTTCGTATCTAAATTGGATTTATGTCCTAGTATGTGAAGAAGAAGTAATTGTATATCCTTTTTAAACGCTTTGAAGAGGATTAGATAAACACAGCTACCTGTTGACTGGGTTTTTGAGGCGGGTGTATAAATATTGGGTTAAATTCCTTTATTATGACAAGCAAGTTACATTTGCAAAAAAAAATTGTTTTGTTTCAGTTTTACACCCTTTTGGAAAGAATGGACAGAGATGATTTGTGTAGCTCAGTTTGCTGCGCACGGGTAAGATATTCATTGTTATAAGTTTATGAACACGGTAGCTCCCGCACAGAGTCGTCAGAGCGTCGAATGTCAAATGTCCATATAAATCCGACGTAATAGGAAATTTTATTTTTAAGCTGTTTTCGTTTTTGCGATGAAACTAAATGTATAGTTACATTATTAGCCAGTACACAATAACCTGTAATTCCTGTACTTATATGTAGCTATTGTGGTTCTAGCCGCCGTTCATCAAGCCGCAACAAGCTGGCTTGTCTTGTGGGATGCACCAATGTATCTAGTATTAGTCGACTATGGCATTAAAACTAATTTGACATTTATTGTTTTTTTTTTTTTTTTTTATTTAATGTGGCTTATGGGTCATTTACTTTAGTCGATGACGTGCATTATCAATAAATACACTAGGTATATGAATGCTTAAATAACACACGTTTAAGGGATATCGTTGTGACGATCGAGAAATATTGTAATTAGCTATCACACTCGGCTCCATGGTCTAGGGCAGGGGTATCAAACTCGCGGCCCGAGATGAACGTTTTGCGGCCCAGGAAGGAATTGTCCTTCTTTTATTGCTCGACGTGATTGCCAATAAGCGGTTTTGCGGCCCTCCTAAGGTCAAGCATTGTTTATTTGGTTTTTGAGTTTGTTACCCCTGATCTAGGGAATATTGTATGCGTGTCCAAATTCATCATCGCGTCATATAAAACACGTTTGGTATTTTTATCAGAAAACTATGGTATTTCATGTTACCCTGTACTTAGCGTAATGAGACAGAGTTTTATTTTTTCAGGATGTGGAGCCGGAAGGTGTGAGTAAAGGATCCAAGTGTCCGAATTGCAAGTGCCTCAGAAACAGGTATCGATCGTCAGGAAGTTGCCGGTCCGAGTAGTGCTCGTATACTTAGCTGACTTCAAAAAGGACGAAGATCTCGATTCCCTTGTATTTTTTATTTTTTTTACTTCAGCACTGTATCATTTATGACAAGGTCGAGATTTTTTTTTGTTTAAGAGAACACATTTTTCGTTAGGTGTCCCATTAAAATTGAAAAACATGGAATACCATTCCAAAGGTTGAAAAACTATTTTATTTATCATTTAATGGTGTAACTATGTACGTAAAAGATATAAATTTGAACAAAAAAAACCGACTTCAAAGCAATTGTTTTTGGACATAAACCGCTCTAAAACGTAAAAAATAATTGAGTGTTTTTTTAGTTTTACCATTTTCAAATTCCACAATGTAACGTACAATTATTGTTATTTTCGGAGTCGGTGTACTGAGTATTGCTGTTATATCGTATTTACTAGATCGACATTAACTGGTCTGTGCAGTCGGCTTTTTGTTAAGATTTTTTTGTCTAATTATACTTCATTAAATATGTATTTCTTTTAATTCAATTTAACTTTTCATTTTATTGCTTGATAATTAATGAAGTTTGAACATCTTTGAAATGCGATGGTACTAAACCGTATGGACGGTATAGTATTGCATTTCAAGTTCAAATTTCACATTCAATATTTTGTTTACAATGTAGAGTCAAACCTTGTACCCCCGCTTTTATTGATATCTTGGTTAATTTTGTTAATCGTATAACATAGTTCATTAA
The DNA here is from genome assembly GCA_018244755.1 of Jemadia pseudognetus. Lineage (NCBI taxonomy): Eukaryota > Metazoa > Arthropoda > Insecta > Lepidoptera > Hesperiidae > Jemadia > Jemadia pseudognetus. The sequence goes on along the minus strand of DWTO01003127.1, from coordinate 3,664 downwards.
CTTTTGTAATAGTTACATGCACGTGTATGCAACTGTCGTGGTTCTGTTGCGAATAATACCGACACATCAAGCCGTTTCGCTATCGTGTCTAGTGGAATGGATACATCTGTCGAGCGTTAGTCGACTTGCACAATTTGTACAGAAGCGAAAATTCATTTCCAGTAACATATTGTAGCTAAGTGAAATAATTCATTCGATTTCACTAATACAGATGGGTGTACGTAAATAGAATTAAAATGTGGCGAGATATTATAAGATAACCTCAGTAGTGACGGGTATTGACGGGCAGGAGGCGGATCCACGACGCGACGCCGACGGAACAAGCGAAAAATATCCAGCGGATTTCGTAACAACGCAGGAGAGAAAAAAAATATGTAAACTCACTCCCAATAGCCGTAAAATCAGTTTTATAGCAATTTTATCGTAAACACTTACCTATCATTTGATTCCGAGAATAACGTCGAGGTTTATTTTAGTTCCCCCTATTTTCGTGAGGAACTTCGGGCCAGCTATGAGCAGACGGTGTCTGAAGAATTCATTTTATGTTCTGTCCACTTTTTTATTGGCAAGTACAAATTATTTACGCAATATATAACCCTCTAACTGTACACTTCCCTGTGTTTTATACGTACCGACATCCGTTGCGTGATCGTTATATTCAACTTTTGTATTTACGGAATACTTTATGGTTAACCAACATTTCGTTTGGGGGAAACTACCAATAAATAATAAAAACTGAAACTGAAAACTAAACTAAACTAGAAAAAAAAACTTTGAAAAAAACTGTTTTTTACAGCATTCCTTCCCAATAATTGCATTCGAACACGGATTTCTTAAACATTTATTATTACATTTAATATAAATAATATTTTTAGTCATTATTTATAATTAAATGTTAATTATGTCTCCTTGGTCAAGTGCTTGCGAGTCCGACTACAAATCGAGATGTCCTGTGTTTAAATCCCGGGTTGGGTATTCTTGGATTTTTCTAAAATTTAAGTAGCGGTACGGAGTCGGGGTTGTGCGTGATCTATGACAATAGGTTCACCCACTATTCCATGATGGAACGTAAACGTAACTGGTAAATCGTGGACGTATACTACACTCTTCTGCCCACCTCTTCAGGGATTCCAAATAATAATGCTTGGCAAATTCATAAGAAAGAAATAAAGTTTAAACATTATCTTATTTTACGTACATAAAAATTTATAGGTAAAAATTGCATCAATAATAAGTAGGCAAGTAATTTTAAGCCAATGTCAAGTCGTGATAAACTTGGCGCAAATTGAGCGTACGCCAATCACATTTATTACGAAGATTAAATACAAATAACATCTAAGTTTTGATTTCCAAATCTAACGTGTAAACGTTATTATTATTATTTTACTTCAAACTTATTAACTTTAAGTAAACTAATATTATTATTTCACTTCACTTTTTGCTTAGACACGTGGTTTGAAGACGATCTGTTATTCGGGAGATGTAGGTAAATATAGCTCAGAGTTGCCAATTTAATTCCTAAGATTATACGAAATTTTTTCGCATGTTAGAGTATACTAGCTGCGCCGGTGAATTCTTTCGCATGGGTTTGGAAAATTTTACATAACTTCTCTACAAAAATTTGTAAACTTAACTGAACGTTTCCTGCAGAAACTAAATTACATCACTTTATAATTTCCATGTTTATGATTAAGCCAAATGGCGGATTGATTGCACTGATCAATCTGAAGCACGAAATCTGATCAATCTGAAGGACGAAAAAATTGAGTGAGAATAAAAACTTTCATATTTTATGAGGTTTAGTTTCGACTTGAAATTTTTACCATTAACACTATCTATTGAAGTGTCATGAAAATACATACAAACTGTGATGAGATCGGAATTAATGTGATGTGAATGATAATGTTTTGTTACGCAACGTGACAAATTGTTTGCTAGATATAGTTCCAGTGTACAGGCTACGAAATTGAAAATGTTACATTCATATCGGTCTAGTGGTTACCTTGACGTGGTGGATACATTAAGAACTGACATTATATTTAAATAGCGAATTTTTTTCTGTATCGATAACAATGACTAACAAAATATTATAACAAAAACATACAAAGTAGAGGTCATTGTTAGCAATCCTACGGATGTATTTAATAATATTTATCTATGCTTAAAATGTACAATCGTGTATTTTCTCAAATTATCATTATTTTTGTGTGTATATTATATATGTAGTAAAGGAAGACACACTTGCCAAGATGTGTTACGGAACATTGATCGAGCATTTCGACGAGATCTCTTTAATGAATGATTTATATCACTTGTAATTGGCTAATGACGTGTCAAGCGTCAAGTCGAGTATTTTCCGTATCGATTTTTGAACTGTCGGTTTTGGGCAAATAGGGTTCGCATGAAGTGTTCCAAGTAAGATTAGCTCGACATATGTATACATAGGAAAATTAACTAACTATAACTTTAAGTAAACTTAACATACCCATTATGAACTTATATACTTTGTCTTGTGAAAGTTAACTATCCCGGGTTCTTAATATGTAGATACCTACTTATTTTTACACTAAGAACATTTTTTGTATTACTGTTGGGTGAGTACATTTTTATATTAACAAAACTTTGGGCATTCAATAAAGAAATGTAATTATTTTTGGTGTTCAAATTAGTTGTGAAACTTTTATAATCAAACCATCTTTGCACTGATCCGAGAAAGTATAAATTCGATCTCTGCCACAACTGCAAACGACAGACTGCAGGGGTTGTAGTATAATAAAGAACATTTTTGGATATCTGTACATATGGCTATCTGTATTATCTCAAATTAGATTTCAAATTAGGCAAAGTCTGTATTATAGTCATCCCACAGTGGATAAACCATTTATGCACACAAACACAGGCATGCGCGCACTCACGCACACACAGAATCAATCACATAGTCACACGCACGCACACTCAAACACACGCAGGCCTGAAATAGAATTTTTATTATTAATAAATATGATGGCAACTTATAACACTGAGGTTATATTTCTGAATCAAAATATAACAATGTTTTAATTTAATCGTTATATAATAGGTGTCGTATGGAATGGAACTGGCAAAAGAAGAAGTAGACAAAGTGATAGAGGATGAGATAACCCACAAACTGAGCACAGATCTGCTGCAGAGCATCGAAAGGAAGTTCCAAGTGGATCTGGAAAGGTAACTCATGATGATAGATAGTAATGTATAAACGAACATATCAAGACTAATTGCTGCTACTGACTCTTAACTCCTACTGAATGTTTGCCGTAGCGATTTATTGCTAAAACATAGTTTCTATAAACAGCTGTAGAATTGTAAGGGAGAATCAAAACACAAATTTGACACCATTTACTGATCATTATAAAGAGATTTTTATCAGCCACGGCTACATTTTAGAACTGCACATTTTTACATGTTTACAAATATAAATATGCTGGTGACAAATTAAACAGATGTAATGCTTTCTGACATCATAAAAACGATTTTCAGATCTGTAGATATGGTTTTGATGAAGATTAAATTACTCTTACAAAACGGCACCCATCATATACAAGACAGGTTGGTCGAAATTCAAGGAATGTTGGACATTATGAAGGAGAATCATGAAAACAAAGTGCGTATAGAATAACACTAATTA
>DWTO01003126.1:0-12966 GCA_018244755.1 Jemadia pseudognetus | reverse complement strand
CGTTTCTATCAGTAGAAGGAAAAAATATTTAATGTTAACGATGACGATGTAGTAAATAATAATATTAATCACAACGACCCAATATTTTTATGTTTGGTCTGTTCAGCGACGTGAGCGCAATCAATCCAGCCCTTGGTCTATATTGGGGAGTAACCCCTTCTTCATTAGCATTTCAAAACGGGCGCCACTCGAAATGGCAAACGTTTTGACGGACATACGCCGCTGTTCCCTAGATAATAAAAAAACTCTAAAATGTGTACGAACAAGATGGATCGCAAAGTAAAACGGGGCACTTGGTATCCATGCAGAGAGATTGTGTTTTATTACTATGTTGTTATAGCATCACCCCAGGTCGCTATGTGGGTAGGCAGAGACCACAGAGTGCCAAATATTCCTATCCTTATAGACCTGACTTGCCTCTTCCATTCCTCACTCTCTTTTCACAAGCATATCTAATAGTTTCAAAAACTTCTGACTCCGAATAAGCCAGCATCTGACCTATATTGCCATTATCGATCGGTCTCCGTGACTATTTGAGAGTGATATGTACCAATATTACTACAGAACTGTCTAATATGATTTTGTACCTGTAGTAGGTGTTGTACCAGGTGTGCTTTTATTGAAAGCAGACCGACGGACGATCTTCAGCTGTATGTCATTACAGTCGGGATCTTTTTGGACAACTGGCGTTCTTGGAACCGTGAGAAAATGCAAAATAATATGGTGTCTACCAATGACGTACGGATAAAAAGCATGAGGTTTTAGCTCGTCGGTGTGTAATACTATCTATTGCCCCCGCGCTTGACAGCGATTCATGACCTTCAACGCCATGGCTGCATTATTGCAATGATCTTTTAACCCTGAGATGTGTTCTCGTGACAGTCATTGAGACAGGCTGATAGTGATGACATGACGGTAATGGTGTGTGTGCTCGTGATGATTGCAATGATAAAACTTAATCACGACCACCAATATTATTGTTATCAAGCACGTGGTACACGGATACGCTATAGACATTTCAGTACAAAACATTGAGCAATACAATGTTTCCATCAAACTCGATTCCCATAAGCGGCTATTTATGCCATGTCACATGTCACGTGTCCCGTGTCCCCGCCGTGACACAGATAATGGTGGCTAACAAAAGGGCACAGTGAAGGAGATAACAATGGGCAGGATAATCTGACATGACTTTGTGAAGCCGGTATCTTTTATATCTTCACGGTTAAATACAGTTCGCGGGGTTATGTTTACAGAATGTAATGGAACTTCGCATAAGTTATAAGTACATTAGAATATCTTTTGTACATTTATTGTTTATAGTTTAAATTGTAGCTTATATTTTAAGTTATTCTTAAGTGCTTATTTTAAAAGATGCAGTAGCACACCTATAGAGTTTCTTGAGCCGCTTCTTCTCCATAGCGAGGCATCTTCCGAAGCGGTGGCAGTTTCATTTTAAAGTGCAAAAAGTGTTCTATTGAACCAATTTTAAATAAACGAAATTTGAATTTGAAGTTATAGGTAAGTATGTATTAGTATTATATATTAGAAGTATGAAATGTAATATACGGGGAACTGTATTCGCTTCTAAAGACGTTATCAATCTCTCAGATAAAAAAAATAATTATTAAAGTGAATCTTTTTAAAAAAGCATATTACAAAGTAAATGATTATTTAAATGACAAACATGCTTAGTATCATGTAAGTCCAGCTTCACAATAAATTAATTTAAATTGGTAAATTTTAATATAATTGCTAATTTTAAAACGAATTCTAATGAAACAAATATGAATAAATGATAATAGATTTTGACTAAATAAATGTATAATAATATAAAATTTTACATCAACAGTCAATCACAGTAAAAGCATGTAATTCAGTAAAGAGATTATTACGTAAAAACTTATGATATTATGATATTAAACTTATGATTATATGCCCTTGTAACCCTTAACTTAAGGTGCCAAAAAGTTAAAATAAATATATAATAAAGTTAAAATAAAATATATTTATTAAAATTTAGTAGGTACTGTTTAAGGAAATAAAAGGCTTTTTTATTTTTATTCTTCGCACATATATTAGATTCACAGAGACTAACATTCAGAAATGTTCGAATGTATACTAGTCTCATGTAATGAAATTTTAGGGGGTAAATCCGATTTGGAGAGGCGTATGTTCCGCAGTGGACCTACAAAGGCCGAAGACGGTGCCGCTGAAGGCCGCCGTAGCCGCGGTGCGGCGGCAGACTGCGCACTCCTTAGAGAACACCTGTATAACTGTAAGGCCTGCTTATGATTATATCAGATGTTTTAGAACACTCGTTGGTCGTGTTGTTTGCAAGTGCGATTGCCGATCAGGTCCTGGGTTCGATTCCCGTGTCGGGCACTATTAAATTTTCCTAATATAGATTTTGTAGTAGTAGCTCGGAGTCTGAATATGTGCCCAGTGTATGGCAATAGGCTCGCCACCTATTCCTTGGTGGGACGTAGACGTAACTGGCGGGCCGTGGAAGTGTTCTACACTCCTCTGCCTATTTCTTCGAGGATTACAGGCGTGATATTACGTAACGTTTTAGAACATATACAATAAACATCTAGAAGCGATAAATTATTAACCTCTCTTAACTTTTTTCTGTTTACTCAGACTGTGCCAAGATGAAATATACATTTGACATAAAGTCATATGTGTACTCGTATGTAGGTATATTTGTAAATAGTCTGTTGTCAATAACATATTAGCAACATGTGAAAAGATAGTGGGAACTTGTTGATTTCGGAACGTTTTCTAGATATAAGATAATATTTTTTTATTACATTGTCAGCTTCTTTGTACGACTGGTTGCACGCGCGGCTGTTGATCCAGAGGTGCTAGGTTCTATCTCGAGTCGAGTGCTATCGGAATTTTTTAAATTAGGTTCTCTAATTAACATTCTTAGTAGTGCTTCGGAGTTTGAATTTGTGCCCGATGTGCAATAGGCTCTTTGCCTATTGCACGGTGAGAAGTAAACGTGACTGATGACACTTGTAAGTGTACTACACCCATTTGCCTACCTCTACGAGAATTACAGGCGAGATGTTGGCGTGCCCGGTACTGAAAAAATAGAAGAGTTGGAAGAGAGAGGAGAGGAGAATATACATTTCATGCGTATTCGAAGTACGAAGTAAGACGTACATACGTTTCAAAATATTTTTTTATAAAGACAACTTTATCACCCATGTACGGAACATTCACTCCTGTCCATTAAATAAATAATTCACCTAATACGGAATCGAACCAACGACACACAACAACAGATACTAGAACTACTGCACCAAAGAAATGTTGTACTACCTACATAATAAACGCTTACTCTTGTGACTTATACCACTGTCGTTACAAATAACATAAATAACAACGCTTTGCACCAAGCCCCAACGTAGCTCTCGACAACAATAGTTATTTGACTTGCTTGCCAAGAACTCGTAAAACTGTGTGTAAGTCGGCCAAATAACATAATAATATATAATATACGAGTACAATCAGTTTATATGCAAAGACTGAAATTCAATAATTTGTTTCGAGGGAAAACATGGTTTTCCACTAGCTATTCAAACAACTCCACACTGAACTTTATACCAACTATATGTATATGCGAGTATATTTACAGTTTAAGCGAATGAAAAAATTAAAACAAACTAAACATTCCCAAAGTCGCAAAAACACGATAAATCTTACGTCAGTCCATCCATCAGTCCAATGTAATCAGATTTGATAACGGAAGTTTTATACGAAAACTTTGTTACGTACTTCGATTCAATCGAATTCTATTTTTATTGCTAACACTGTTTGATACGGATTCATAATACGGGTAATGGCTAAATGAACTTTCGATATAATTAAATCTATATTTGAGAGCGCAGCAAGTGACGTGTATGCAGTTTTGGCAGCGCACGCTTCCTCATAGCTAACGATGAGCAGAAATGTTACAAGTACCAATACAAAAACGACTCTTGCCCCACGCTTCAAGATCTAAATTCAATTACTACAATTAGAGTACTGACATTTTATGCCACCACACGTGGAATTTTCACCGACAAGAATAAAACTGACACAGAAATCGGTCAGATGCACGCTGATTTTAAGATAGTTCAGTCGATAGTTCGTATCTCTTGCCCTAAACCTTATAAATAGTACATTATTTGGAACATTATAAATTAGTCGTGCAATGAATAAAAAGCATAAAAATAAAAACCGCAGTAAACCGATTAATCCGGTTCCCCCAACAGAAAATGTAGTACCTAAAACAGTTAGAGAGGAAGCTTCGTCAGTGCTTGTGGAAGAAAAACTTGAAACCGTAGTTAAGAAAAGTGAGAGTGCTATTGAAACCGTATGTGAAGTGTCGGTGGCTACTACGGAAGAACATGATTTAAGCAACGATACTCCGAAAAAACCTAAAAGGAACAAAGGTAAGAAAAAGAAACATGAGGAATCAGATTTAGAAGACAGTAAATCGGTTTCAGATGGGGTTTTCCCGTCCATTACATCTACCGAACCGGAAAATGAAGCGAAAGATGTAACAAAAACGGAGATTGTCGAATCAAGAGTTGAAGAAGACAATGTGACTCCGAATGTTCGCAAAAAGAAGAACAAAAAGAAACTAAATGAAGAATTTAATATTGAAGAGTTGCCTAACGTAGTTGAGACATCTATTCAAAATATAGTTGTAAAGAAAGAAGAAATCGTATCTGATTTATATGTGAAACCTGAGACACCTACAATTATAGACCCCGACACCAAGCAGCCTAAAAAGAAGAACAAAAAGAAAAAACATCGACATGATTCTGAGAAATCTGATAAGGTTGACGAGATTGACGCGTGTACGTCCGCCTTCCAAAATATCATTTGTGTTAAGGATAATGAAGACGAAATAAAAACAGCAGAAATCACAGAATTGTCTAAAAATGTCTCTGTAGAAGACAAAAACATTAATGTTCCGGTTAAAGAAGAAACTCTTAAAGACTTAATACAAAGTGTGTTGCTAGTAGAAAGCGCAAAGGAATCAGAAAATTTAACCGAAAAAGTTGAACCACCAAAGAGTAAGAAGAAGAGTAAAAAAGATAAGCAACAACAACTTAAAGTCGATACGGATCAAAGCAAATTAACAGAGGGGAGTAGTGTACAACAAGAGTCTTCTAATGTAAATATTACAGATAGCCTTTTGGCTGAATTGACTGTAAATGAAAGTATTCAAAATGAAGAGTTTGTATTAAAATCATCGGAAAATGTATCAACAGACACAATGACAAAACCGAAAGCTACGATAGCGAAACCTGTCGAAAAAAAGTCTAAGAAAAACATAGATTCCACTGACATTATTGACAAAAAAACGGAAGATGACAATGTTTCGATTATTGCAGAGAAAGCAAAAAATAAAAAATCTACTGAAGAAATAAAAACAATTAGTCCTTTTATCGACACCGGTGATGAAACATTAAATGAAAGTTTTATAGATGAACACTCAATTAATATCCGTGCAAATAATAATATAATTGTAGAAAAAACGTCTGAATCTATAAGTTTTACTGAGAAAGTTAGCTTGGAAACTGAAACTCCCATCATAGCAAATGTTGCAGAATTGTCAAAAGATCCTGATCATATTAAAACTACAGCAGAAATTATTGACATGGAGGTTCCTATAAACTTATCAAAGCTTGAGACAGAAACAGATAATAGTTCAAATAAACTACCTTTTCCTCTAGAAACAATTGAGATACATGATAAAGAAGATACTGCCAATGACTTTCAACTAACGATAAACGTGGAAAAAAGCAAGAAAAAACATCCCAAGCAATCAGATATTAGTAGTGACATACCTAAGACTGACACAGTAGTTGATAATAAAGTTTTGGTTACTCCAGACTCCGAACCAAAAATAGAAGAAACTGCACACAAGCAAACCGAAGATGTTTTGTTGGAACCCTCACGTGCGGAAGAGGAAATTGTTGAATCTGTTATTATGACTTCAATAGACCCATCAACATCTAAGAATGAATTAGAATATAGTTTAAATAAACTATCTTTTCCGTCAGAACTCATTGAGAGACAAGTCAAAGATATTTATAGTGACCCCCAACCAAACAAATCTGCAGAAAGAAAAAAGAAAAAACATCCAAAGCAAGTTGATATCGTTAGTGATATACCTGTTAAGGCTGATATAATCTATGATGATAAAAGTTTGGTTACTCTGGAATCTGAACCAAAAAAGGATGAGTCTTCATACAAGCGAACTAAAAATATTTTATTTGAACCCTCGACTGCGCAAGAAGGAATCCTTCAGTCTGATAATACGGAATCAGTACATCAATCAATAATATATCAATCAACATATGAGAAGGACTCAGAATATAGTTCAAATAAACAATTTTTCCTGTCAGAACTAACTGAAACACAAGACAAAGATATTTTAAAGGACGCCCAACAAAACAAACCTGTAGAAAGGAAAAAGAAGAAACCTCCTAAGCAAATCGATATCGTCGGTGATATAAGTAATATTAATAAAATTCGTGATCATAAAATTTTAGTTACCCCAGAATCCGAACTAAAAATAGACGAAATTCCACAAAAGATAATCGAAGACCTTTTATTTGAATCTTCACCTGGAGAATTGGAAATAAGTAGCTTAAAAACAGATGATATAGAGGGTTCTTCTGATGTGACACCTGATTTTATTCAACATCCACTTGCGACTAGCCAGCAGCTTACTGACGATAATAACAACATGTTCATTAGAGAAATAACTTCAACGAATGAAAAATTAGGACTTCCTATTATAACTCCCAATGAACCAATTATTCAAGGATCTGGAGAAACACCCGAACCTGAAAGTATACTAACGGGACCAACAATCATGCCAAGAGAAAGAACTAAAACAACTGAAACAGAAAAAACAGATTTAAAATCTAAAATGATGGAAGTTAGTCAAGACATGGAGGAGCTTAGGTTATCAATAGAAAGATCTTTAGCAGAGTTAACTTCAATGGAAAAAACTGAAGAGGAAGTCGAAAAACGATTTCAGCAGACAGAACTACCACCGTTAGGAATAGTGACAGAACCTATATCTGATGTACAAGATGATAATGCGTCAGAAGAAAATAACATTAACAATAAAAATTTATTATGTGATAGCAATAAGACAATTCTACTTCAAGATACTAATGTTAAAAGTGAAGCATTAATTGATATTAAACCCCATATTAAAGATACAGAATCCTCATTTAATCTGAATAAAAGTAAAAAAGTTGAGAAGACAGAAACTCCTATATCAAATATACAAGACAACCAAAAACAAGTGAGTGATGTGAAAGAGGCTCCACCAGTAGCTCCTGTTCGAAAAGATCACAAAGGCAAAGGTAAAGGTAAAAGGAAAGGTAAACAAGAGTCTCAACCGCAACAAACTGCCTCACAATCTGATTCTTCTACGGCAACAGTAACTGAAAGTAAATCTCAAGAAAGCCAGAAACAAGATAGTACTGAAAAACAAGGACAAAATGTTGAATCTAAACAAAATAGTGGCAAACAACAAGCAACGCAACTTGAAAATGGATACGATGAATCTGAGGACACACGCCTTGGTTTTCCAGTGAAATTTGTTGACTCGTCCTATGAACCCATTGAGAATTTCGAAGACGCTTTAACTTCTAGTGTCGATGATGTTAATAAGACTTTCGAAATGATTGCGCACGAAGTAAATAACGCTCCAGAATTAACATTTCAGAACCCCGAAATAAACGTAACAGAGCCAAACGAAGAAACAGAAACAGTAAAACCAAAACAAAACCCAGTTACGCCGCCAAAAAACTTGCTAGGCCATCCCGATATTCCTGTAGAATCGAATAAAACTGATTATAAAAAAGAGAAGAATAAACCACCTAACATGCGCCAAGCTAAAGTGAAAATCAAAGATGCGGTTGACATCGAAAAGGTAGAGAAAACGACAGAGTCCAAGGAATCACAGACGGAGAATAAAAAGAAACTCAGCTATAACAAAAACGTACTGGAATCTTTTACTTATATGACAAATGATAACGCTGAATATGTGTATAAATACAGCTTTCGTAAAGTATTTCTCCAAAGTTTATGCCATGTCTGCAGAAAGGACTTGTACCAGAGAGTGTCCTGCCAGTTTTGCTCCTTAGTGTTCTATTGCAGTCAGAAACATAAAGACGAGGACTGGCCGCAGCATCAGGCCCTGTGCTTTGCCGTCTGCACTATTGTTCATTTAAAAGGTAATTTTATGAACACTACATTTATTTGCTGCTTTTGTTATTAATTTCAAGAATTATTTACAATGTAGGCTTAAAATTTTAAATCTTTGTACTGTTTTGAAGTCGTTGAACAAAAATTTGTTTTCAAGATCGCGCGTCACCGTTACATTCAGATCGTCATCATAACATTCTTCCGTAGATCAGAAACACATTTACGCGGACGCCAAGCACATCACTGGACACAACTACCGGCTACTTAGGATGCAAATGATCATCTCTTGCGAGAAGGTGCTGAAGCGGAAGCTGGTGCCGTGGGAGCAAGAGGCTCTCCTCTACCCCAGGATTTGCGCTGACGTGGGATGCAGGGAATGGAAACAATCGAAGCTAGTTGATTGCGAGGGCTGTGGACAGGTGGGATTTTTCAGTTCATCAGTACATTATCAACAAAGAAAGTTTCCTAACATATTCTTGAGAAATTCTTTTGAATTTTCTCAGCTTAATCACCATCACCATTTTCATTATCATTCATTCCGCTCGTGGATGCGGTTTTCTCTCAGAATGTCAAGGGTTAAGGCCATAGTCGACAGAATATATAAATAATATTCTGTGAGGACGCTAAGTAGTCGTATATGTCAGTGTTTGAGTGTATAGCTGATTGAATCAGTACGTAAAGCAGTAAGGGAATGCTACCGTGTTAACATGTTCACACCGCAGCGGGCCACGCGCCGCTCGAACACACACCTATCTCATCTCATATTCTACTGCAAATATATTACGCGCAAGTCTTTGAATTATTCATGAGTACATTTGAATAAAAGGATATGTTGTCATTATTATCTAACGCTGGGAAAGAAGTGTTTGTATCATTGTACATGTATGTACATTATCATTATGCTACGGCCACGCCAGGTCGCCCACGGCGTAGGCAGAGCGCACCAAATGACATGACGCGCAATGATGTCATGAAATAGCATCTTCTATCTATATCTTTCACTCTCTTCATACTTGCGCGTTGGTTTCAAACACTACTTACTATTATTATATTTATTTTATATCGTCAGTGGCAGCCTTGATTGTTTACACTTTATTTTTAACTGTAGCAGTATGTTATAAATGTTGCAAATAGTTTTGGCAAACCTCGGAACTCTGACTAATCAATAAATCGAAGCAATATATTCCAGGTTTCCTATTGCTCCGAACACCCAGACCACTTGCCCGCCACTCATCAACGCTGGTGTAGATCCTATGCTCTCTACCAAAAGCTGGTACATCATCAGCAAACCAAGGGCAGACTGGAGCCGAAACTGCCGTCCAGGGTCATGGCAGTGGGGTACAGAATTCCGGAAAAGATAAACGAGGTGCTAGCCTCCCTGTATGACGAGAAGATTGGTGAGTACTACAAACAATAGTTTATTTATAACGACTGCACTGTGTGTGTGTATGTATATATGTATCTGTGTCAGCTTATTATTGGGCGTAGGCCTCGTCCATTGAGCGACATCGTATGTATCTATTACGATTGTCTTTGCATTTTGGATTAAAATATTAGCTCCCACGCGTGAATGAATGAATCAAATATGTTATAATATCAACAAGTTAATTATGTAACACAGAAATAGTGAATGATTCAGTTGTTCAGTACAGTCTACTCATGTCATGAAAGACGATTAAGAATGTGTAATACACTCCGTGACCTTCGCTCCTGTAGTCACTTCAGTAAATTCCTCACACCTCATATATGTATTTAATAGTTATTCCTAAGTTTTATTTGTACTGGTGATCTAACCGTGGCCGATATTCGATCGTAACTCGAACTTATAAGATTGAACATTATTGTGGTTCATAAATCAAAGCAAATACCTCTATAAATCATTACTCTATGCTGCTGTTTGATCGTAGATTATTGTCTGTCAATGACAGTGTGAATCTAAACAATGATTGTTTCAATTTATTTAACCGAATTTATCTACATTATAAGAATAAAAGGTTAAACTTTCAGCATTATTTTCGATGTGAAAGGTAACTACGTCAATTTCCACACTCAGTGTAAATTATATTCTTAAAAATTGGTAACATAAATTCTCTTCAAATATTACAATTCTCGACTCTACAATTATTAGCAGTTATTTAAAATGAATTACTTATATACTGGCATAAATACCTAATTACAAAGGTGACACCAAATGTATTTACGTAGGCGGTAGTTTAAGAGACTACACATATCTTTCATAAGAAGACATGGTCTATTGCGAGTGTGACTGCTGAACTTTAACAACTTGACATGTCTAGCAGTGGCTGTGAGTCCGAGTTTGTGCCCGGTGTATGGAAATAGACGCACTACCTATTTCTTGGTGGGGCGTAAACGTAACTGGTGAAAAGCGGGAGTGAAGTGCACTCCTCGGCCTACCTCTCCTAGGATTATAGGCGTGTTGTTATGTTAGTATGTAATTTTAATATGCAAGTCTCTGCTGTCTGCTACACCCAATACATATTTATCGAAGTTCACAGTGTCTCGGGCGACAATGTAGCGCGCTAGGTGAACTGAGTGATAGTCGTGCCTGGATTGCCCCGCAGACATGACGGACGCGGCCTACGCAGCGCTGACGCAGCTGGCCACCGCGCCGCTCACCGCCGCCTATTGCCACCAGCGGGCCCTGATCGATAACGCCAACGGTATCTCCAAGGTAAATTGTCACTTTATTGTTCCACTGTGGAATGAAAATCTCTCAGAATGAGAAGGGTTAAAGCCACAATCTGCCCCTCTGGCCAAGTGCGGCTTAGCAGACTGTCATATAGAGAAACATGTTAAAGTCAGTAAATGAGCTGCCTTAGCTTAATGGTGGAAAAGAAAATTAATAAAGAGTTTTTTAAAATTATCCTATTGTTGTATAGCCGTGTACCTAGAGATAAAAGAGGATTATCGCTCAAGCTGGATGCTATAAATGCATATAAATACAGTTTAGAAGTATAATCGCTCGGTCCGAGAATAAAATAATTGTTTTGGAATGTATTAAAAATATGCACTTGTTAAATTTTCCGTTGCTTTAGCTTAGCCGGTACATTTATCGCGTATGCAAACCTCGCCAAAGTGATTTTTGAACGAGTGTCGCTTTATGTGAAAATGGAAATAGTGACTCGCGACGAATGTGGAAGGAAAGGATCTTACGAGAGGGAGCTTGAGCTTAGTAATGAAATATTTTTTAAGCTTCTAGCTATTTAATGAACAATAAATCGTTTCTCTTTGCTTTTTGTTTTAAAAATAGGCATGTACGATCTGATGTAAGTAGCTCTGTGAATTTTTTGTGATCGATAATGATGCCCAGTTGATACAATTATCCTAGAACCCTAGTTTTCTCTATCTGTTAAAAGGTCTTACTAAAATATTTTTTTTTTTTCATACCTAGAAGACATCCTTCGTCATCCACATCGTAGGAGCGGAGCTTCAGTTCGAAGCAGATGTCCTGTTCAAATGGGAGCTGTTCTTTCTTCACCTGAAGCCGGATGTGAAAGAGCTCAGGGTGGTCCTCGTCAGCCCAGACCTCAACCCTTCGAACCTCCCGCTCGATTTGCTCAAGAACGTGAAGTAAGTATAAGTTTTTATGCTGAGAGTACCTACATCTACATATCTTTAAATAATTAAATTTTATAAACATGATAAGTAGAGAATTTACTTCGAGATTTGTAATTATCGACTTGGACAACACCTGGGCTTCTGCATTTTTTTAAATAAGCACTTATGTTCGATATAAACTAATTTATTGTGGAGCTGGATTACATCACACCAAGCATGTTTATCGTTTAAATAATATGATTATATTATTTATTTTGTAATAGGCGTTTTTACAAAGGTTTGCTTTAATAAAGGACTTACATTTTTTATCTAAAAGGCTAATGACGTCTTTAACATCTATTTAGATATAATATCCACAGGTTATTTTTTTTGTGACAAATAAATTAATGCAGCCAGCGTGGCGGGTTGTGGCCTTAACCCTCCCATCGTGAGGGGAGACCCATATTCCAACAGAGTGACGACAAAAGACTTAAAAATAAATAAATATGAATATCAAAAGTAAGCTTTATATTATATGGACACTTCAGTACCTACTGGCTGCAACCCTTTTTACTTCCCACTGCTAGGCATATATATTTTCCCAAACTGTGGAAAATTAAAGTGTAGATAACTTTTAAAATTGTCAAACTATTGTCTATGTAAATTCGGTTAACGCTTTATGTACCTACTTATATGATGACAAAATGGAGTTAATATAAAAGAGTTGGAGATCAGTAGGTAGAAATGCTTGCACTACACAGTATTACGAAACAGTTCTTCCGTAGTTAATTATCAACAAAACGATTACTTTCTATTTGTATAGCAGTCTGTCGAATATACTGCATGCGTACTTTGGTCGAACTTAGAATTACTAAGTGCATTTATATAATTGCGCGCAGGTACCTAAAGTTCACAATTTGATTTTGTAAATTGTTCACGGTTCACAGTCTGTGCGGCAGTTGCAAGGGTGGTAAGCGCCGAGTGATCTTCAATTTTGAAGACAAGAAGACCTACCACCAATATTGGTCCAGCGATGAGTTCCACACCGCCGACATAGGTGACGATTGTTTCATGTACAAAATCAACAATGGTGGGGTTCCATAAACGATATTAATCTCTTGATCTAAGATTTTTTATAAGGAAAAAATCAGTATTTTTGTTTCATTTAATTTT
>DWTO01003125.1:0-12967 GCA_018244755.1 Jemadia pseudognetus | reverse complement strand
GGCGCGATAGCTGGGTGCGACGTATTATAAATAAATTGGGCTGGCCATAAAGCAACTGTAATAAATATTTTATTATTGAACTGCAAATTATTACTTTACAAGTATTTTTGCGAGAATTTCGTACACATTTTGGATAATAGTTCTGTATTGATTTCACCGTTAGGGGAGGCGTGGGCTTCCCTCTTAGAGAGCAGCTCGTGTTCAGCAGTGGCCAGAGAAACTGAGACGGGCCGACGATGTGAGCCCTTGTTTATGAAATTTACACGTTAATTATTGTTATATGCTCGAAAACTGTGGAACAATCTTCTATCCGTAGTATTTCCAGTTTTTGTGATAGAGCAGTACAAACACCAAAACCACCAGAAATACGACCACTAATTTTAACCAATTTCTGGCACTCATCAATTCATAATTCAGTTATTTGCTTATTAAATGTAGTCTATTACAGATGTTAAGTAGCATTGACGATAAGGTGTTAATAAAGCGTTATATATCTGAGAATGTTTTAATTCATAACGCAAATATAAGTTAGATTTGTCTTTTGCAATTTGTTACTGTATTAGCCTCAATTATATCATAGCTGTATATCCGCTCAGTAGTTTCTGTGTGTTGAACAAGCGATTGCCTTTAGTTATATTCTCCTCTTTTCTCACTTCCCTTCTCTCTTCTCCTCGCTTTCTCATTTCGTCTTCTCCAGGTCAATTAAAAATGTTCTGGTCGTAAGATCTCCAATAACATTTACTGAATGTACCTTATATTAATATCTCGAACGCTGTAAAAGCGAAGTGGGGAATTTTAGTGCATTTAATTTTAAACGTTTTCAACAGAATTATTACACTCAGCATGTAGGAAACGGTAATATTAGTTGAGAATTTCATATCTATAGAGGAATTAGTCGGAAATTTGAACATTGTTGAAGGTATTTGGAGAGGTGTAAAACTGTTTATATGATATGGAGGAATTTAAATTTGAGTTTCGAACAACTAGCGCATTCAAATCTGGATTCATGAAACTAAAGGAAATTTGCATAAAAAACTGTGACGCTGAATCTGTCCTCCTTATCAATCCTTTTATCTCTCCACTATTGGACAAGAATCTCCTTTCAGAACGAAAAGGGTTAATGAAATAGTTTGGATGATAGTTAATCGTGGACTGATATAGAATCATTATGCTTTATTAAAACAATACAACTCAAATATTATGTCAAATCCTTTTGTTGTTTCATTGTTGAATTTGAGCCTTATCTCATTTAAAATGTTTTAGTAATGCTAATCAAGGGCGGTTTAGACAATTTCACACGGTTTAAATAACATGTTGTAAATGTTTCCCATTCCCATCACACCGAGTTACATTGTCTTGGAGCTGTATAAATTGTTTGTCATGTTCACAACAGAACATAGGAATTGCCACATTAATTAATAGGAAACAAGTGACGCCGCGGGGCGTGAATAGTAAACTGCATCGGTCTAATATATGCTAGAACAGTGAGGGCTGACTAGCGAGCGTTCGCTCTACTTCCCCGTATATCTTCACTCATACAAACTTCCTGCAAACGTTTCACCACGGCACTCCATTTGGTCGTTATGTCTATTGCGATTAGATGGAAATTGAAATTAATTGTTCTTGTATAAGATACTACGTTCTATAATTGAATGTGAAGTAGAACCGTAGCCCAGGCATCCGTGAATGCGCATTATTAACAGCTCAGCTGTACACTCACTAGTTGCGACTGTACCGCTTTTGTGTTAACAAACGCCTGAAACATTAAAATGATATTATTATTTGTCTCTACGAATATGTGCTTGTGCCTCGTGTGTTTCAGACTTTGAATAACGCTTGAATTTGAATACCTAACCTTATTTAAATAATTCATCATCAAGAAATAGAGTTGGTTATGCACTTCATAAGGGGTTTTCGTTTTTGGCTAGGTGGGTAGGTGGATGACGATTTGGGAAACATTTCAAGTGGAAGCTGGAAGTGACAAGCCGAGGACAGGTTATAATGGCGCTTATAAAGAGAACCTAATGCTTGGCAAAGAACTGAAAGCTGGCGAGCTGATTATGATGAGCGCAGAGTTTGCTGAAAGATTTTAAAAACTAAATTTTATTATTAATTCTCTTTTGTCTATCTATACATGTAGTTCCAAAATATCTATCTATAACCGAATCCTTCCATACATCTACATCTCTACCTACGAATCTTCGTATATACACCGTTGATCTAAAAAGCAAGTCTTACCCGTTTCGAAATACCCAGTCATGACGCTGAGTGATTAATGTAATACCGACTGCAATGAGCTAGCCTCGCTTTCTCCTGCAAGTAATGTCCATTTATAACTGACTTGCTTGGAACATCTAACGTTCAGCTGAAACGTTTGAAACTGTACGATATGCTTAAAATGTCAGACTAACTTCGTTTTTGTCGTCTACAGCTGTAAAACTCCCATATGGATACTCGTAATTCTCGACTACCCGTTAACTAACTCGTACCCGCGATTTGTTCATACGATAATCTATTTTCGGTGATTTTTTTAAACCGTAATGCGTCTTTTCGCAACGGTTAACCTATCTCCATAACAAGTTCAATCAAAATCAGTATGACAGTCGTCGACCCGTGTACACTTAATAAATAGGACTTCAATTTTAAACTATTCAAGACGGGAGAATAGTAAGGAAAAAAAAGTAATTTCACGCCTGTAATGTCCGAAGAGATAAGCAGAGGAATGTATTACGTAGACTCCCACGTTTCATTAGTTTCGTTTACGTCCCAATATGGAATAGGTGGTTGGAGCCTATTGCCATACATCGGGCACATATCCAGACTCCGAACCACTACTAGAAAATGCGAACATATTGCTGTTAAAAAAACAGACCAACTGGGTTACTTTTGCATTCATAAAATGTTCGTTTTGATTTACAATCAACAAATCAACGTTACAAGATTTTGAAAAAAGTTGACTTGTTCGGGGTTAGACATAAATGTCTAAGGATTGTCATCCTTTCTTTCTAAGTCCATAACCGGTTCTGATACTGCTTTCCTTAGTTCAGTTTTCATGTTCAATTCGTTCCCCTGGTCGGACAAAGAATTATTGGGTTTTTCTAAGTTGAAATTCTCAGTAGCAGACCAGAGTCTAGGTTTGTGCCCAGTGTATCGTAAATATATAGTATAAGGCTGCAGGTAAATACTGGATGCGGCAAGCCGAAGACAGGGCGCGATGGCGCTCTATGGGGGAGGCCTATGTCCAGCAGTGGACTGAGATAGGCTGATGATGTGATGTGTATCGTAATAGGCTCATCTCTTATTAGGACGTACAACATAACTAACAAAAAATGAGAATACAGAATCATACTCTTCTGCCTACCCCTCCGAGTAAGTATGTGCTGGTTGTCATGTCATCATAGTTCCCATTTTGAAAAATGTTATTTACGCTGAGTCTCATTTCGTTACGCACGATTACAATTCATAATTGCCCCGAGCTGGCTGTAATTCTGTTAGGGGCGTAACGGGAGCGCCGTATTAAATCACAGTGACGTCACCACCACCACATTATTACCTTGTAAACTCCGAATCGGAAAAAGTAGTGTTACGCAAGTAATTGTACTGTCGTACAATGCAAATGTTGATGGATGCAGGCGCCGAGGGAAACCATGACTACCTCTCTTGTGTAAATGAGTCAGCTACTGGCTAATGGAGAGGTCAGGAGTCTCCAAAACCGCGACCAAGCGTGACAATATAATAATGGTTTCTGCTAAAGTTGTAACGAAGATTGGGGATTGGAACCGTGATTTGCAGTAATTGTGATCAAAGTATGTACTTCACCTAAGAACGTTTCAATATTATCGACAAACATATACGCGTTGTTTTAGCTCTTAAATAACTTTTACACACCAAAATCGCTGACAAAATACTAACTTACTAACTATTTATACACAAAAGAACTAATTCATTAAATTACCGCAACCAATTTATCCTTCTACCGCCGCACTCACCACGTAAACATTCTTTTGTTATCGCAGCTTTCAGCGCACTGAAATTTGTTCACAGCTCACAATCCCACTACGTCACGCACGACTACCGTTAATTACTGCCGCGGGCGGAGTCCGATTCCATAAGAGGCGGTCACGGATCGCACACGTGCCTAATTTAAACTCATTGTACAGCCCGTAGGAACAGGTGTTATTTTAGAATAATAACTTTTTATCCTAGCATTCTTAAGCGAAATAAGAGACGTGATACTAATAATCCAATTGGATTATCCGACACGCAATGTTGTACTGTATCAAGTTATCGTTATGTACCAAGTTGTTATTGTAATTTATGTAATGTATATTAATACATTTAATATGTTTTAAAGGAAATACAGTAGCAAATGAGTTTATATAACATAGTCTTACATTATTTTAGGTATAACAACAAATTTCAACTTCACCGTGATTTGCCTTGCGAATGCCAATAGACGTAAATCCGCCTCTTGTGAAACAATGATGTGTAAATAAATAGAGCTAAAGAAAATCCCAGCGCAAGAACATGGCCCTTTTAGCATACCGGCACGTCCGGACGACGCGCGTGGAACGTCAGCGCGTGACCGAATATGCGCCGACCGCGATAAGAAGATTATCTCACGCTGACAAATGTACGCTGCGAATGTGCCTCGGGCTGATACAAATATGATGTCGTATTATAAAACGACAGATGCGTATCTCCACTGCTATACATTTGTTGTTTTTTTTAGTTCATGTCGAATTTCTCTGTTCATTGGGTTTGATTGATGATGTTGAAGTGCGTCAGATCAATAAGGGTGAAGATTATTAACACTCGCTACTCCCTGCCTACCCCGTAAGAGACTTAGTATAATCCGTTGCGCATAAGGATATTATTTTTGTGTAAATGAGAGGTAAATCTCAGTGAAGTACTTGCTAGTGATTTACTACCACTTTCCGGTCCAATAGTTGTGGATTAGAAAATTTGTTATATACCTTTCGTTA
This sequence comes from Jemadia pseudognetus, assembly GCA_018244755.1. Classification (NCBI taxonomy): domain Eukaryota; kingdom Metazoa; phylum Arthropoda; class Insecta; order Lepidoptera; family Hesperiidae; genus Jemadia; species Jemadia pseudognetus. The sequence continues at coordinate 7,982 of DWTO01003125.1, read as the reverse complement.
CATCGCAAACGGGTAAACCGTAGAATCAGCTTTCTTCGAATGTATTTAAGTTACGCTGGACCATAAGATTCTTCAGACGAAGCGTTGAAGAACTCATAAGAAAACTTTAACTCACGCAACACAATGGTAACTCTGCTGTTGTTGCTGATGTATACATATGTAATGTACTATCAGGTTAGACCGTCTACTTGTTTGTCATTTTAATATAAAAAAAAAATAAGTTATAACGTCATGTACATGTTGAAACATATAAAAATGTCTGGTAAGGTACAGAATTCCAAAAATATTTAACAGTACATATGGACGATAAAACACGACAAAGTATTCGAGTATGGGGTGACCACGATAAGCGTAGATTATGTCCTGCTGACAAATATCAGTAGAGACGGACACGAGGGTGGATGCGCGCTTGACTTTTGATATTTACGATATGTTGAACCGCTAGTATGAAATCATTATATTATAACAATGATACCATCACGCTAAATTCCTCACGTGGTAAACAGAGGAACCGAGTGTCAAATATCCCGATCCCTTCAAACCTAAGGCACTTGTATATTCACCAGTCATCATCGCCCGCCGGTTTCGGAGACAGCTGACTGCAGTCAATACCTGACCTATTTGGTCAAGATAGATATATTACCCTATATTAGATCTATCGGATAACCGTACCCAATCTTATCTTACCTGAATCATTTTAACTTCTAACTTAACACTTTCCTTAATTTAAGCCAACCTATATGGTATTAATAAGTGAAGCTTAATACCATACTTTACCCGTATTGAGTGTTCGAATATCATCAATTAACTGTATCACCAATTACAAGGAATATTCCACGGCGGTATTGCATTAGTGTGCAGTGTCTATTATCACACGTAATTACAACAAGGTTATTAAATGTCGTACTAAGATATATTACGCACTGCAGAGGATCGAGATAATCAATGGCTGCTATGATTGCATCTCGATGCACTGCGGGTGAGGAGACTGCTCCGATAACCGAGACTGTTGATTGAGTTGTGCGTTATTAGTTCGTCACGCCAGATTCTTACGGGTACATATAGAGCAACAAATGATAAATACATCGATTCTACAGACCTGACTTTGTCATTCTACGTTAGTCTATACCTAAGTATACATATAGTTTTATTTTAAATAGACTAATAACTACGCCAGTTTTGGGGATTTCTAACTTATCCAATATTTGACCTATTTGGTCCAGATAGGTATGTCCTGCTCCCCCTCAGAACCTACGAGTACCTCCTTCAACTTGTTCGTGAACGAAGACAAACTTTCGCATTGTAATGTCCATTTCCAATTTTCATTACTTCTTCTATCTCTTAATAATTAGGACCACACAATCTTAATAATAATTTTGGGTATTTGTCTAAAACCCGTTTTATATAATGAATTATTATATTGACATCTCTAGAAACTTAAAACATGATATTGTGCCTTACAATGTTGGCAGTGGACAAATTTCAGAAAAATAAATGTAATAATCAAAACATACGAATTTGTAACTAGCCAGCTAACTGCCCTGAGCGCCTATTTGCAGTAGCGTAGGCGGTGTGAGAAGCTTGCTCTGCGGTCGCCTAAGCGACGACCATCGTGGAGATCACTGGCATAACCCCTTAGGGGAGGCCTATGTCCAGCAGTGGACTCCAATAAGCTGATGATAATAATATTTTTTTTTAAATACTACTTCCTTACCACACTATAATAAATAAATGAAAATAAGATTATAATGCGTAATGGCCCTAAAAAGCGAGTAAAAGAAGGTTATCAATACACCATTAAAAAGAAATATGTAATCAATTGTCTTTAATGCCCTGTGAAGCCCTGCGATTCCCATAACGACATGAATTAGAATTTTGAAATTAACAGTCCAAATAAATTGCTTTGATGCCGATAATGGAAGCCATAGCCGATTTGTCTCCTTCGTTAAATGACCTGCTGTAGGGGCGGGGGTACTGAGTCCGATTGTTAATAGCGCTGAGACAATGCCGGGATTAGGTTCCTGTGGGTCTATTTCCGACCAAAAAGTACATATATACAGATATATTTGTGTTATTGTGTAACGTACCTTCACGCCTGTAATTCCCGAAGAGGTAGGCAGAGAAATCTAATACACCCACGTTTCAATTTATCTTGTTACCCACCTGGTGTACTTAACTAATATAAATTTGGTTCAAAGTTTAATGTATGTGACGTTGAATCAAAAGATTACATAATTAGCCATTTATTTATAACGGTTGAAAATGTTGGTATTAACATATGGAAAAAAACGCATTTGCGATATTATAAAATATTCGCATGCAAAATTATAGCTATACGAAATAGAATTGTTATATTAACATTTACATAATTTGATGGGTATAAAAATTTTCTTTTTTACACTTACGTATCATTTCTACTAACACTCAATTAATTTTATATGATTAATATCAGACTAAAGCATCATACATTCGCAAGCGTTTAATACGACTCGCCATTTCGAGAACGTTCTATGAATTGCGCTGACCTTGTAAACGTTTCTGCCATTATGAGTAAACACGTTTCTGAGGTATTTATTTCTATAGAGCTTTCAGTATTTTTTGTCTATGACAACCTCACAAAGGCGCTGAGTGTAACTAGCCGAGTAAGCTTTGGTATTTCAAGGGTGACTTTGATATTTCTTTGCGTAAAGAGGTTACTTAGAATAGCTACACGGGGATGGGTAGCGTAAAAATAAAAAAGATTAATATCTGGGCAATGATATCAAAAGGTTAAATATAGTAAAAGGACTTTCTTGAATGTTCTCTTTCAGAAATAAATAGCGTTTTTCAGCATGTACTTTTTTTTCAGCTCTTCAGTTTCGATCTATTGGTCGGCTGCTTAGTGCCCCTGAGAGATAAAGTGGTCATTTTGGTTCGATTCCTTGTCGGAACAAAAATTTCGTGATGAACACCAGTCGCTCCGCTCTTACGCAATACTATGACGGTGTTATATGTTTAATTTACCTTTTTTAATATAAGTACTTGCATAAAGAATATATGTAAAGTAATATAATAAACTTTGACTTAACTTTTACAACATACTTTCACATACTGTAACAATGAATGATACATATTATAAAGTAAGCGATCATTATGTTCGTAAAACCAACTACGTCTGTAACAATTATTTTAGAATTAAAAAACAACTCTGGTGCCATGACGTGTGTTAAAATGAAATTATTTTCTTTAAAAAAATTTATGTGGTTTGTTAAATTAGAAATTTGTTTTCTTACGTTATGTAATAAAATTAAAAATTTCTGTTTGGTACTCCCAAATTTCTACAGTGTGCTACACAAACAACGTCCGAAACGAACTCGAAGTCCACACAAAGCTCTAGCGAAGTTCGCTTCGGACGGCGAAGCGTCACCGAGCCGTGACGCTTCGCTTCGCTCACGAATTTAAAGTTTCACAGCGTATTGGTCTTGTTGGAAAGTTCGATAGTTAATTTAGCAAACGTTATATCTTTTGACATAACATCGCCCCTGTATGTCCCCGAAAGAGTAGGCAGAGAGTGTAGTTCAACTGTATGTTTCAACAGCTGTGTTATATTATGTTCCACCGTAAAGTACGATGTGAACCTATTGCTATACACGGAGCAGCAATCCAGAAATCCAAACTCCCTCTCGCTACTATGAACTTTGAGTTAGAAAAAAGCTAACAATTTAGCACCATCGGATCGACCCAGGACCTCTCAACATTATTTATACTCTCGATGTTATTTATATAATTTACTTTCATATATTTCGCTAAGACCAAATTAAAGTTCAGTTTTCATATTTTATAGACATTTAGTAATCCGTAGCGACCTCAAATTAGAAAGTATAGAAAGAGCTTTTGCGAAATTCTCAACGAAGTAATAATTCACATGGCTGTATTTTGCGCTTGAGCTCTTGTTTTGTGCTTGAAGGAAATTGCGATAGCCAATATCTCGACATACTAACTAACATTGGACTGTTCAAAATGGTGCAGTTCAGTCCAATTAAATAGATTTAATTAATACGTGCATAAAATGAGTGCCGAATGCAGTAGAAACACGTTGCGTCTATATATTTCGCACTCGATGCTCTCCACTTACCCCGTTAGGGACCGGACGCGATGAGACAATAATAATAGATGCTTCTTCTCTATAGCGAGGCGTTTTCTGAAGCGGTGGTAGTTTCATTTTGACCTACAAAAAGCGTTCCAAATAACCATTTTTGAATAAATGACATATGAATTTGAGACGCTTTTTTCAAACTAAAGAGCGCCAGAAAAGAAATAGCAAGACTACAAACGCTCAAGAGATTTCAGTACACTTAATTATTTGTAAAGCACTACACTACAGCTCAAGTAGTTTGCCGCAAGTGGCCGTAAAACCGCATGCAATGTATCACGCACCGCGTATTATCGTACAGCGGAGCGGGCGGTGAGGGGAAACGGAATGAGCACGGCCACCAAGAAGGATTTACTTTCTTAGTAAAATAATTCATCTTCGTCTTGCTCATGACCACGAGTGATCAGCGCTACTAGCAATCAACAAAAGACGATCACGCTGCATGGTAGATAATTTGATACATGTTTAAGACTTTCAACAGGTATACGTTTTATCTGTCCTTTATATGTAGTTGATAAGAATGGGCGGACTTAATTCCAATGGGTATTATCTACCAGGCAACTTAAGTGATCATGAAAAGTTAGAGTAGGTACTTAATTCTGCACATGATAATATGGAATGCCAATAAATATAAAACTTACAAAAAATCTTTATGCTTATAAGCTTGTTTTGGCCAAGGATTTTATACATTACCTCATATTATTTTTTAAAGTAGGCAGGAGGTAATAGATCTAACCTATGATCAGACAAAAAATAGCACACTGAAGATTATTTTGAGCTCACAAATTTACGAATGTTTTCCCTACTTGTAAGTAGTATTACCCACAAGACCGCTGTCGTCATGGCCCCACATCTGTGCCCGAATCGCGCATTGTGTGTGCACCTTAAATACAGCTAGCGGTTATTAAGATCACACGTCCGACTTTGACACCGAACTTATTCGTCGTAATATTCACTCAGCATTACGTTTTTGAATAATTGCTCATAATTATGATCTTATAGTGCATTTCCACAAGCACTCATAGCTCTTTTTGAATCATGCGCATTTACGAATATTTTTGTTTTATTCTGATATTAGAAACTAATATTGAATGATTGCGATTTCCTTAACAATGGATGTTTGAATTCATAAATAGAATTATGAACAAAATTTCAATTGTAGTGTTTAAGTTGGTAAAATAACCTAATAATAATCGGCGAATCCTCACCGGACCAGCGTGGTACAACATGCTCCTAGTATCCCACAGTAATGAGGTAGATTCAAAATCAGGGGAGGGGTTTTTAGGAGGGACGGGATGTTCTAATCAAATAAAGTGCGTGGGCTGCGGACAAAATAAGTTGAAGAACCTACGCTCTATAAAATTATATTCATGTTTTGATACAATCAAGTCTAAAGTTATGTGAAAAGTTATGTGAAAATATTTTAGGCTGAAAATTATTTACATTGCCTCGTATACAAATCGAGACTGTGTCTGAAAGTTATTTCAAAAACATCAACTAATATTTAGTTCTCAAAGCAAGAAATCGAACTTAACAATTAGCTTTACTGGACAATTAGCTTTTCATATAATATTCCTAAATATACAATACGATAAAAAAGTAACGATAAATATAAGAGCCGAAAGAACACCCATTAAACATTTTTTGATTTATTGTTTATATGTATAGTAAGAACTATTATCAACTTACCTTATTATTACAGATGGATTGAAGTATCCTACTATTTTGCAGAAAAAGACGCAATATCGAGAATGGTGAATCTGTAAAATCTCGCTGAACGACGTGAATGCTTCATAGCATCCAAAGTGGCATGATTTAGTATACGTATCATTTTACATGGAGCGAAAGAGACGGGGAATATCCGATCCGTTCCAGGACGGGTTCCAATTCCCTGATCGCGCAACAATTTCCCGCAATACCGCTACGTAGACTTTTTTAAGGCATCCCAAATCTCAATATACCAGAATTGTTCCAGTTGATACTGACGTAGCGCAATGAAATTAATATCCACAGATATTATAGCAGTAAATGTAATAAACATGTGTCTTTATGTGCTCCCCTGGGAATTTTATCGTTTTCATTAGTTCTAATTAGCATTAATAATTCATAATTTCATATAAATATAAAATAAGCATATTAGGTGAGTAAGGATTGAGATATTTGGAATTCGGTTATCTGACTGCCAACCTGATTTGAACTATAACATAAAATAAAAATAACAATTATTACCGGTTTTTACAATTTATTAATAATCTTTGTAGGCTTGCATGCTACAGAATAAACTGCACCTCAACGTAATATCACGCCTGTAACCCCCGAAGAATTAGGCAGGGAGTACTTCTTCTACTAGAAAATCTAAATTACAAAAAGTTTACAGGACTGGACGCAGGGTTTGGACCCGGTACCTCTCGATCAGCAGGCCCGCTGCAACCACTAGACCAACGACTCAGCTATTCATAGTTTTCTATTGTTTAATATTACCGTTATTTTTATTGACATTTAGTAACTACATACTGATCTGTGAAGCTTTTTTGTTCCGCATGTATAAGACTTGCATATATAGGTAGGTACACGTCTTAACCGGAAATAAAAGATTCATTCAATAAAAGCTGAATCAATTCCGAATCGAATGGTACAAGGCCTCGCGTCGCACGCTACTGATTAATTGTTATCTGTCGGGCGTCCAACGGCCAGGCTCGGGTCCCTTCCGCGACTAATCCCTCAGTCGCCGTGGAATCCGCTGATACCGGAATCTGGGGGTAGTTCTTTCCAAATTTGCTTCGTTGACTTTCCATTTTCGCGACAACATGTCACAAAACGATGAACTGATCAGTCACCCTCAAAATGATACATCTACAATCGACGTCTACAATCTCAGGTTAGGTTTACTAATAAAATTTACTTAAAATATAAAGATAAATAAATTGTCAGATTAATGAAATAAGCCTTATAATGCCTTACTGTAATTAACAAAAATAAATTAATTACATCTCCAGTCAATTAATTAATTTATTATGATTATCAATTAATTACTCGCGATTGTTTCAAACGTTACTGTTTACACAAACAGAAAGCAAATAAAATTTATAAAACTGGTAATTAGGTGTTCGTTAAATTACATTAAATTTTAACTGAAAATTCCATTCCATTCCAATGCCCATCCAATGGCATCCATTCCAGTCCATCCGGAAAATTTTAATAACTCGTGGGATAATACATAATTAAAACGATTACAATATTTTTAATTTACAAAGGTTCAACAGAAATATCTTTAAAATAATAATTAATAAATAAATATGCTAAAAATATTGAAAGCAAGCAAAGCAAGCGTAATGATTAAATTCCTTTTAAAATTAACAAATAATATTTCAGACATTCAATCTAACAGTTTAAATTATTAAATCGTAGTTTGATCAATTAAAAACAGAAATCACTTGGTAACGTTTAAATCGTGATAAGTTGCTTTTACACATATACATAACAAAGCAGAAACCATTGGCTACTATCTAGAAATGAGAGCAATATAAAACGAGGAACTTATTAATATAATACAGATTTTCCTGAAAGAATAGCAATTAGCGATGGGAGCGCTGATAGAAGAACAATTAATGGACATCGATACTGGCGAAGCTGGCGGGACGCCAGTCGCAGCTAGGAACTCCTTTTTGCCTTTATTATTCAAAGAATATTAATTTTTGTAGCGAATATTCAGTATATACTAGTAGTTAAAAATTTACATTGGTAACGTTTAAATGGGTTTTAATACTTTTAATACTGCCTCGTTGGTCGTGTTGGTTGCAAGTGCGACTGACGTTCGGGAGGTCCCGGGTTCGATTCCCGGGTCGAACAC
>DWTO01003124.1:0-12969 GCA_018244755.1 Jemadia pseudognetus | reverse complement strand
CTAAATAAAACGTTATTGTACAAGTGATCGACTTACATCTATTTTTATTTCAATTCCACGCCTGATTCCTAACAATATTATAATGTTATACAAACAGTTCATATGGTGGATTGTTTGAAATCTAGACTAGACCGGAAATAATCTGCCCGTGGGTGAGTGAGTGAATGAAATAGACTTTGTAAACCATATCTAAGACTTAAGCACTTTTCAGATCAGTTGTAGATATTTTGAAAAAGGTAACAATTCTTACTAACATTAAGTTTGTTCTATCATAGTAAACCTACATTCCTTCAAATATTTACTTTCCTATTTCTGAGGGTCATTTCAACTTGCAATGATATTAAGTACATTTTAATTTGGAGAAATGCTGCTCGAGGACCGAATCTAACAAAGTTCACGTAGTACTTGTACAATAGTTACATAATCGGTAGACGGTCGATACCTGACTGCATCTCGGGGCTGCGCGATTTGAACTACGTACACGGAAATATTATTATTACACGTTCGCGCCCAGTTTCTTATGGGGTGAGCAGAGAACAACGAGTGCTTACAGATATAATCTAACCTGGTTATTCTACATTCATATTATCACTCTTTTCACTCCCCCCCCCTCTCCCACATGAATCGCGCGTGCATCTATCAAAATTAGAATTGTGTGAACATCTGCTGAAAGACAATGTGCGCCATCTAATTTTCAGGATTCACTTTCACGCGCTCCGTAGTTCACGTGAAGTGTTATCGCGCGATAAAACAGACACACCACGTGAAGAGCCAATAGCTATTTGTCTGATTGGTTTTTTCGAGCTTTTACTTAAATTAAAATCAATTCAATCAAGAAAAGAGGTGCCGTTTTGATTTGATAGTTTCAAAGGGATTATAATGTGCAGTCTGCAGTACATATAGGTATATATAATGTACATAATAGTTAACATTATAACGTCACGCCAGGTCCTTACAAGATAAGCAGAGAGCACCGAGTACCAATTATTTTTATCCTTACATGCTTCGTTGTTTGCAAATACAGGTCGATTTTTGTTTATTTGATACGCTAAAAACCTCCACCATCTTCATTATAAGGCGGGTTGTCCAATATCGGGACATTGGAGCCGTGGAATTGGCTATTTGTTTGTTAATAAGATATATCTCATGTCGCTTACAAATGTTAACGCATAATTTATAACAACTATTCCGGACGCCAACACAGTTAGAACTGACGCACTCACTTCACGCATCGTTCGTCCAACGCGACATTTATTAACCCTATTTTCTGACACACTTAAATAGCCATATGTAATTGGCGGTTCCGTCGTTTGCTGTCGTAAACAACATCTACATTATGCATATGTAGATGACAGTGCATAATGTACGTAGAACAATAGTTTTGTTTATCTCTACCGTGTTAACTGGATAATAAATTGCAAATCAGTAGGTTATAGAAATTAAATTATTCATTTGTTCAATTCTGCACGGTATGTACCTATGCGTCTAGTATTATATAGTACAAAGTCCTGACGATACCCTCAACGCCAACCCTATTTATCGTTCCACTGTTGCGCTTGGATGTCCTTTCAAAATAGAAAGGATTGAGATCCTGCCACGCTGACCAAGGGTTGGCTGACTCCACATAGATAACATTATAAGGAACTCTAGGGTGTGTAAGTTTCCTCACGATATAAATTTACAAAACGTAAATTTTACAGGATTTCAGCCTCCAGATATTGTATTCTAAATTACTATATCGTCACTGCGTCATATGAAGTGATCTATTTAAGCATAGGAAAAACGTATTAAAATAATTGTTCATGTACATGTTAAATATAAATAGTAGTTATAGTCGGTCAGCGCACGTAAAAAGGTATTACAGTTGGTTATGCTATCACGAGAGATAACAAAGCGTACTTCAACAGCCTTTGTAAACTAATCAATCCATAAATATCGTTAGACCTTGACGGGACAGGATCATAATACTTGTTTGCTTATCATTATGACTGTAGGCACATATAATAGAAAAGTAGAGAAACAAAATTAATTTTGTATGTTACGCACAACCTTAGGTTTAATTTAAATAATTCTCGAACAGTATCCGTTGTGGAAATAGCCCTATTTGCCGGACTTTCGATATATGAATATCTACAAGAAACGGTTACAAAAACTTTCCTGTTTTTCCATTTCTATATACATAGGTACTATGTAAAGAACATAATTATATAAATTACATCGTAATGTACATTATACATACAGGCACAGAATTTTACTCTATTTATTACAAAATATAAATGTGCTAAAAACATATATATATTTCAGTCCTATGCTCAGAATGGCACTGAAAACATGCTCTCGTTCTAATGAGTCCCTTAAAAATTGCATAAGCATTAAATTGTTAAGCTTTGTGAAGAGCAAACGCAAGTCACAAGCAACGCGTCAATACTCAATCGACAGAAACCATATAAAGCGATAATTAAGCGTCAAACGGGAACAACGTTTGAAATATGAGCAGAGTTTTCCGCGTTCATTCGTACTTGAACCTTGAAACGAACTAGCTTGTGAAACGATAAAAGTAGTGCTGTTAACTTTCCACTGAAACTGAACCAGGCTTACGGGGAACGGCGCGACCTCCAACTGGAAGTAGTTTCAAAAGTTGTGCAAAGTTCTACATCGTTAATACAACGTTTGGTAGTAAAATTAAGTAACATATGAGTATGCTAATATTAAATGTAACTAACTATAACTATTTAGTATTATTAACTATACATTGCGGTGGTTTTTAAAACTATAATGGAAAGAACCTATCTGTCTATTGGACTTTTGGTTAACGAGTAGGTACTGGTTATTATAATATGAGTATTATTATCATCCTACCATCAAACCGGTCTTAGAGACAGACAGAGAGTACGGAATGCTAAATATCTATATCAAGGAGCCGTATGAGACCACTTCCTTTACCCCCTGAAATATTGATGATCTAAACTTGTATAATATGTTTAAAATTGGTAATTTTCGAAAATTTATCCAAGTACTTTTGTATTTGAACGTTTATTTGACATATACCAAAATAACTTTTAGTCCACCTCTATCTGGGAATGGACAGCCGATGATGCTGAAGTTTAGACAGCTGCCACCCTGCTGCTCTCCACGCGTTGATACCCTTTTTTTGAAACTGTATGGGACATTAGATTTGTAATTTATGGATCTATCTTGGTTTAAAAGACAACTAGACCAATCAAATTTACCAATATTAAAGAAATTACTTGTTCCCTTAATTATATTATCTAGGTCTTTAGGATACAAGCAAACCCTGATATGAAGGCTGTAGCGGTGTTAATTAGCATTTGAAATTTTTAACTCAAAAAGAATTTTATGATTTAAAATCAAAGTTAAAACAGTCAGATGATATTGAAATATAAGAAAATAGTGATAAGAGCAAATGTATAAAACGCTATATTAACTCGAATACAATTTCAGAGAGTGTAGCTAGTTTGTAAAACATTCCCTAACGTTTTGCGGAGACCTGAAATTTAAATATTAACCAACCTTAATCCAATTTCAGCTAATCTTGTTTTAACTTGTCACGACATCCGAGAAAATTTGAATTTGCCTAACCCGTTTTGCTCCATGGTAAGTATTATGCTATGAATACAAATAATTTATATTGTATTCATTACGACTTGGCGTTTCTTTTTTGAAGATGCGAGACTTGACTTCGGTGTGTCTTGTGATGCTCTGTATGGAAATTAACAGGATACATCTAAAGGAATCAAATGTGGTCCGGGTTCTCAGGGCGAAGAGACATTGGAATTTCAAACATTGTGTGCGTTTGTATACAACTCATACAAAATGGGGAATCCGAATTTGTTATATACACTACGTATTGTGTGTGCGTACGTGCGGGTGGGGATGTGTGTGCGAGTGCGTGCGTGCGTGCGTTTTTGCGTGTACGTGTATATTGTTTTAGGGTCGAGAGATTAGTGCAATATAACTGAAGTCTACGGAGCTATGGTATTCAAATATAATGTTGAATAAGACTTGTTCTTGTTTACTAAATACAATGTCTATGGTATATTTAGCAATTTGATATAGTGCTGTTTTTGAGCTGAATTTTAATTTCAGTAAAATATTTTAGATCTTTCTTTTAAATGTATCACGCGACATAAACATTAGTACCCCATTAGATTTTTATGCGATATCAACTTATATAATATTCCATAGATTCCAATTTATTTACTCGCATCTGTAGCTGATCTTCACTAAATCAAGAAAAATATACACAAGACAATAATTGAAAATATCGTATAAAATTAATATAGAGGCAGCAGCGAGTAGGTAAAATTTAACCATTACTATTAAAATTAACAATTATTTAAAATAACTGATGAAAACGTCGTCAGGACAGAAAACCCGCCGTCTTAACATCTGTAAAGCATGGTAGAATATGGCTTAAACCCTCTTCATTGTGAAGAGTTGATGTCAACGATCATACATAAATTTTAAAGGAAATAGTTAATTACCACTTGTGTCATGATATCATTCTTGAAAATGTATACTCGGAAATTTTGGAATAAAATCATAATCACGCCTGCTATCCCCGAAGAGGTAGAGAGATAAGTGTATTATACACCCACGTTTCACCAGTTACGTTTACATACCACTATGGGATACGAGGTAAGCCTCTTGTCATATACCGGGGACAAATACAGACTCCGAGCTCAACCCGAGATTTGAACCTACGACCTCTCGATCGGCATTCGCGCTTGGAACCAACGCGACCCACGAGGCTGAAGCATTTTAGAATAAAGATAGTATTTTTGAACTTCGTCGTTAGCAACATTATTCCTTTACATAAATGTGTGTGTGAATACTACCATGCTCTGTATGTTACAGACATACATTCATCAAGAATCAATTCTTAAAAAAATCGATTCTCATTCTTGCGTTTTTCTAATTACGAATCTAATTATAAATTTTTTTTAAATGGATAGTACAAAATTTCAAATAACACCAAGCGAAGCGTGCCAGTCACTACTATGTATTAATAAAAATGTTCTTTAATTTTTAACTCATCATTGTTTCACCTACACAAAATACAACCCTTGAGGACTTAAAAATGTAAGCCACGGAAAAATCCCATACAAAGTTATATATTGATAGAAATGGAACAATACAGACAAAACGTTTGTGAATTTGACACTTTTTACATGGTATTTTACTTCCAAGTTTTTATGCAAGGGCTGGCCGCTCCCGCGAGTTGCGTCACCGCGGGTCGATAGAGGGGAGCGCGGCTGTGCCGAACGTGGCGACGAACTCTAGAATATTCGATACTCAACATTATATGCTATTTCATAGTAACATTGAAAATAATGCTTCATAGAACTCCGCATAACAAAGTTACGTAATTGCTTATGAACTACACATATAATATTCGTATGAATTTATTCATTTTTAATGTGTCCCAAATATAGTAACACGTTTATATTGTAGGTGTCATTATTATTATACCATAACCCCAGATTCCTTTTGGGGAAAGCAGAGAGCATTGAGTGTCAAATAATTCTTTCATTTCAGGCGTAAAATTCGAAATCGTCCACGTAGGACTCATTTGTCGTCTGTTAAGATGTCCGAAGATATTATTGATCAAATATTAACATATTATACACTATATATTAATATTATACACGGACAGAACCGCGGACGTTCTCTAGTCATAATACCTACACGTAAGAGGAGAAGAAATCGAACCGATGTCAGTGTATGAACTTTCCGCATCGCAAGCAAACCTTTAAGCTCGCCTTCGAGGTAACGGCGGTTTTTATAACCGAGATTAGGTTTCGCTCTCGGAGTTAATATGTAATAAGCGGAACCACGTTGCGGGATTCGCAGTTAGATTAGTACTTCCGTAGTATGAATAACATCTTATGTACTCCCACGTTTTAATGTGAATTGGTTCTCACTCGAAATGAAGGTGTGTAGGTTCTTTTCGAAGCTCACCTTCAAACTTATAGCAAATGATATATTATATTTATCATGAGTATATTAAGAAAAATAGGGGTGTGCCCGGATTTGAACTAGGAACAACGGTGTTCGGAGTTCCAGGTTCAAATCAGCAGGCGGATAAGGATAAAGATAAGGATAAGGATAGAGGTAATGGGCACTTGGTGCTATCAGCCTACCCCGCGAGGGACCTGGCGTGAAGATATGCGTGTATGTAATCCCGGAATTGGGGATTTAATTTGATACCACTGGATTGTTATCGGTTTTGGCTAGATTCCAATCAGCATCATCATCACATCAATATGTACCATTGCGTTGCTACACTTAGGCCCTTCCCAAGATTTGCCACAACACTCTCTGCTCGGCAAACCTCATTATATAATAGGAAATTAGTTCAAAATTATTTATTTTTCTATAAGTCATATCAGTAATAATGTGTTTTCTTTTTCAGGTAAGTGAACGACTGATTGGATTGGAATACTGTTGGAAGTAAGTAACTTACGTAAGTAAGATAATGTTATCTTAAATACCTACATGAAAGGTACTGTATCATTGTCTGTAGTATATGCTACGTAATCCAGGACGGCAATGTGCGGCGGCAGGGCAAGGAAAATACAGCCACCGGGCTGGCCCTGGTGTAATTCAAGAAATTAACCAGTTTAGTCTACAGTACGGAGAGTGACTTACTATAGCTACTGTTATAGGCGCACGTGACTTGTTTTCGTTCTGTAATATACCTAAAAATATAATAAAATTTAACAAATTACTGTTACGCGGAACCTCGCATACTCATAGTGACGTGCGGAGGTAATATGACAAAATTAGTTAGATGCCAATGGAGTTTAAAAAATCGTATCTTTAGAGCTTGGCAAAATATTATATTAAACATATTTCCGCTGTGAACAAAATGTCCTTCTTCTCTATTCCGTTAAATCAGTACCTACATACGCTTTGTTAATAAAAATTTATTATACATAACTCAGGCTACCCGAAATTAATGTGCCTTTTCATTACGATATTAGAGAGTTCATGGTCAATGAAACTTTATTTTTCATTAGTAGTTCAGAGCCGCTTTTGAATAATAAACATGATGGATTTTACATAATTTACCAACGAGTATTAAAATGAACAACTATCACGAATTATTTAGTTGTGTGTTATCACTATAAATATTATAATAACAACATCAGTGTAATGTCCACCTCCGGACAAATTTAATTACCCCCGTCATACTGTTATACAAAACGCAATATCAGCTGTTACGAAAGGCCGCTCAAACAATTTTATACGATACTACAAAATGTGATGTATTTATTGATGATTTAGATAATTTTAAAAATACCGCTTAATAGTAGGTACTCGTATATTTTTAACATATTAAAATGTTATTACATTTCTTTCACGAATTTATTTATGATTTGCAGGCATTAATATTTTCACTTCATAGATTTTTTCGCATTTTTAAAATTGCAAAATTAGAGTAGGATTTTATCCAACGATTTGTCAACGTCACTCCCGGCATGTTTATGTTTGGATATTAATCAACGCGACTGTGAAGTGGTAGTATGAATTATACAATTGCCCGTCGCAACCTTACTCGGCTATCATTTGTTACGGACTAAATCCTCAATATTTATTGATTTGGTCACTGATTTATTGATAACTTTTATTTAACTTTGAATGGATTCGGATTAAGTAGATTTTATTTAAGAACGGTATAAATCAGAGGAATCTCCAAAGGCATTTATTTACCTTTTATTTATTGCTGGTGATTTTAAGGAAATTATTTTATTCAAACTTAAGAAACTCCATCTTCATTTTATGGTATTATGCCAGAGTAGCATAATAACACATAAATTAAACGAACGAACGTTGCATATTATGTAGTTCACATGCATGACGTGTGCGTATTGGTCAGTTCTCAAAACAATAACAGATTCAGTTTTCAGATCCGATGAAATCAGTTCCCAAATGACACCGATATATATCTCTTAATTATAAGAAACATTGGCGGGCGATACAATTCGTTGATTAGCAAGCTGGACGTCGTCGTTTTGTTGGCCCTCGATGTATTATCTTCACAAAATCGATCGCGATTACATCACTTAATTTGTGAGATAAGCGATGCTAAGCGGTTAAATTAGGCTTGATTACGAGCAGCTTCTAATGTATACTCGTGTGTACAGATTCCTGTTGACGTAATGTGTTTCTGTTCATTATGCAATTAGTGTTATTTTTCATTTATCATATCGTAATCTGCCTAGCCCGTGAAGTACCGGTACTTCACAGGATAGGCAGAGAGCACCAAGTGCTAAATGGCAATACCGATACCGTTAAGTGTTGACAATAAATAAGGAAAAACAACCGTAACATTACGCTTATATTCCTTAAACAGGTAGGCAGAGGATTGTAGTACACTCCCACGTTTCACCAGTTACGTTTACATTCCGCTTAAGATGAGGAGTGAGCCGATTGCCATTACACCAATCACGAATGCAGACTCCGGTCCACTACTAGGAATTTCAAGTGAGAAAAACCCAATAGTGCTCGAGTCGGGAATCGAACTCATGAACTATCGTTCAGCAGTCCTCCCACCACTCGACACTTTCACTCCACATTATAATATTTATATATACACATATGTCCAACAATACGAAATGTTCCAGAAGAATCATACAAGCATTATCATTTCTCCACTGTTTAATTTAATAGAGAACTGAAAAGGTCACATTGTGTTTATTCATATAAGCCGTTCCTTTCTGTTAAAGCAATGTGATAACGACGGAGACGAGGAACGGCTGGGAAGTTTACATACCCACATCATCCCGTTTGTACCCACTGATTGTCTGTCTATTCGTATGTTGTCATAAATGCTAAGTCAGTCTATCTCGTACCAAAACCGATGCTCGTGTGCGAAGGGAGTGATGATTGTACAAAAAACACGAACAGTCTGTAGCTATTAAGATGTTTGTTGCTTGGTATACTCTGCTTATACCGTCAACGGATTTGACGTGACGGTGTAATAATAATAATTTGGGCGTTTGGCATCGGTGCCGACCCGCATCAGGTCAGCGTGGGAGAACCTTACTCTTATCCCATTATTAACCTTAACTCTTATCATTTTGAGCGGAGGCCCGTGGCCAGCAGGGAACGGTGAAACGGTTGATGATGATCTTGACGATGATGTATACGTTTGTATTCTTAGTTAACTTCTTCCCCTTGTTTTGTTATTATTGAAGGTCGCGTCCGTGAAAGTCGCTCGTGACTTGGTGTTTGAAGTGCTTCCGCTCGGTCCGGTTCTCGACCTTTCTGAACGCAAGCAGTGACATTTTTTACTTGACCAATGAGACCAACGGCTCGGTGCTCGCTAGCGGGTCATTTTCCTTGAACTTTAGCCACCGCGCCCAACTTATCAAGGTTATATGTTTGTTGAATAATGTGACCAAAACATCCCATAATCAAACATATATAACGTAAACAGATCTTTATTAGTCTCGTTTTAATATTCATTTCATTAGGTCCGAATTTACCGGTTCTTTTAGATGTCAATGATGATCAACAATGTGAACGTCTGGGTCAAAGAAAAGTTGTATGACAGAGATTTATTCTATAATCCATTCCTTTCAATATACATATATTTCACAGCTAAAAGAGTCCGATAAGGGATGAGTTATTACAAGGCATTTTTTCAGGTTTCACACGAACGAAGTTACAACTTCAACGTATTAGTATATTATATTGTGTCGTTCAAAAAACGAGGATGTGACAATACAAGCAAAATATAAATGAAGTGACATAACCGTGTCACAATGCGCCGGTGACGATGTGTATTATGTGACAAAGTACTGCTTTCAAAGCTTTAACAAAAGCGGATTAGGCACTTTTGGTACCGTTTGATACTTTTCGTTATAATTTATGTCACTGTCTCGTGGAGAACAAAGAACCATAGAGGATACATGTAGGGACTAGCCATTACTGTTTTATGATATGGGCACATTACTTTTGTTGCTTTTTTTTTATTACAAGAAGTAGAAAAGCGCGGAGTGTTGTTTAACGTGAAATGGCCACTAGAATGTATGTACATTTACGATCTATACATGTATGATCTGGTACCTACCTAGTTAAAGGGTTATGAACGTAACATTACGCCTGTTGACTGCCTCGTTGGTCGTGTTGGTTGTAAGAGTGACTGCCGATCAGGAGTGCCTGGGTTCGATTCCCGGGTCAGACATTATTGCAATTTTCTAATTTAGATTTTCTAATAGTGGCTCGGAGTCTGGATTTGTGCCCGTTGCATGGCCATAGACTCACCACTTATTTCATAGTGGGACGTAAACGTAACTGGTGAAACGTGGGAGTGTTTTATACACAGCTTGCGGATAATGAAAATGCGCCTTAAGATGGATCTCACTTGGCTGGTTGGCTGGCTCACTTTGAAGAGTCCTAGGTTGTATGTTTCCGGAAATACTGACGCCAGTAAGACGTTCCACTACAAATGGTTCCGGCAATTGAGATATCTACCAGTATGGGTGGTATTCCGCCGTGCGTCGGGAAGGTCGGTGAAGGAAAGGGTTTTAGGGGATTAAGTAGCGTGGATCTTCACAATGATAGTGGACATTAAATGAATACATTTTTTAAGTTTTGTACTATTAGTCTTATTTGTGTATTCTCAGTGAATAATATTATGTCGCCGTGTTTGTGTTAAAATACCGTCTCTGTCAGATGTGTATCATATATGTTATTACCCAATATGCAGAAGCAGGTTCGTATTCGTTTTGAACGTAAAGTGAATCCGTACAAATGCATGGAGTTATCCACTTAACAGATTCTTCAGAACTGTCGACGCTGCTGTAACTGATACGACTGTATACGTTTAGTCTAAAAGTACGTAGATTAACGTACATCGCGGATAAGTTCAAAGATTATTTAAGTCGTAATAAGCAAAAGTCAAATTCGTTGAATTTGCTATCCAGAAATTGGACAGCGTGGCAAACTATGGCCTTAATCCCTTTCATTTTCCGGAATAATGGAATGCTATAATAGTTGAAGCTATTGGTGATCAACCGATTGATTTTGGATAACATGTTCCAAAAAATATTATTGAAATATCTTTTGGTCTCACTAAATACTTTTTGGCTAAATCTTACTTAGGATAAACGTCATGAAAATGTTGTCTAGCTTTCTTTCCAGCTTTCTATATTTAGTATGAACGGATTCGGGACAGAGTTACGTGTCATTATGACAAATCCAATAGCAAGTGACATTTAAACTTAAAACGCACATTATTAAGAGGTGCGCGCTAGGGTTTGAACCCGGTCTTCCGGAGTGAGAGGTGGAATTTCAAACCACTAGGCTATCACTGCTTTTTTATTCCTTTATTTTAATTATTTATATATTATAGGCCAGGATAGCTGAAACACTCAATAAAACAATCAAATTCAAATTATACCTCAATTGTCATATATTTCAAATTCAATTAAACTACCACCGCTTCGCAAATGGATTCTCTATGGAGAAAAAGCGGCGCAAGAAATTCCATATGTGTGCTAGTTTACAAATTAACGGTTACAAAAATGAAACAAGCAACCGTCCCCAATGTAAGGAGGCTAATCTTGACCACGGTACAATCCAACATAGTGACGAACAGAACCTTAGTTCTAAGTTCGTATAGTGGCAATATAACCACCCGAATAGCGTACTGCCTTAGCAGCATAGTTCTTGTTCGAGTTAGATCCGTAGATAGACTGCTTCAAAGATAGCAGCACGTGTTACGCCCCTATCTTCTCCAACTAGTACTATATGGCGCTGTTGAATGTCCGTTTCCCCTTACAATATTGATTGCACTTCGGTGCTTGTAAGGGTTACGTTTTTAGACAACATATTTCAAACAGTTACGTGCTTTTAATTAGTATAAATTAAACAAATCATTATTTTATTGAATCAAAACTGTCATCCTTCAGGGCTGGCATCGCGTTAGTGATACCTCCGGTGTTGCAAATGTTCATAGGCAACGGTGACCATTTACCATCAGATGGCCCGTTTGCCTGTTTGTCAGCTTATACAATAAAAAATAAAAAAAATGTACTCTAAGTAAAGATTTCATTCAAATTCCTGCGATGTGGTTGACAGTTTATAGATTTTAATGTATTAGTCATTTTAATGTTATTACGGACACATTTTTCAGAGATAATTTTTGTATTATTATAACTTTAAAAATATATGCTGACATAAAATTTTATTTGCAAAATGAAAAAGGATTTTACATGCAAGTCGAATAAAAAGTAATCGAAGATATCGACGGTATCGTAACATAAACATTCAAATAGGTAACATCTATGTATGTGTACCTACGTATATAAATGTGGACGTTTCGATTATGGCACGCCGATAATACAAATTTCTAAGAAACTTGTCAGTCCACTAACAACACTCCTTTATGTATATTTGATAAAATATCGTATCTGTAAAATTATTTACGCTTGTTTTAATAAAGTTTATTATTGCTGTAGCAAATACTCTTATCCTTTTTTACACAGTGGCGACACATGATTTGATAACATAACATCAAAACTATAATTCCCCAAAGGGTCAGCCAGAGGAGGGTATTTCGTTAATATTAAGTTTTCTTTCTCCACGTCTTTTAAATCGTAACTGCACTATTTTAATATTAATGTATTAAATATTGAATATTGTTAAATCCTCATCTGAACCAAGTTACGCTTAGCGAAGCGGACATATCTCACTCCCGTACAACACTTAATTGTATTGCATTCCACCGATTAGTGGGAATACGATTATTGATAATTAAATATTTAATAACTGTTATTAACCGAAATTAGATACAGACATAGACGCGGTAAGTTTAGACATACATGCATGTTTGAAACAGCATCATCATAATCAGCCTACTTCCGTCCACTGCTGGACATAGGCCTCTCCATTAGCACGCCACTGAGCTCGATCTTCAGCTCTTCGCATCCAACC